>JAKSZP010016133.1:0-91304 GCA_022478985.1 Massospora cicadina | reverse complement strand
GTGCCCAAAAGGCAGTCAGACATGGTGGCGTGTCCAAGACAATGAGGTTGTTGTGCCCTCAGTACTATTGGGAAAGCATGAGCTTTGATGTGCTTGAAACCATTTTCTGTTGCCACCAGTGCCAAGTGGAGAAGCCATTCCAATGTAAGACTTTATACGGGGTAGTGAAACCACATTTTGCTTGGCATACGGTTTCCCTTGATGTTGTTGGCCCTTTGTCAACAGGAGCTAACTGGTGCAAGTACATTCTGGTGGCTATCAATCACTTGGCCAGGTGGGTTGAAGCATGGGCGATGTGGGATTTGGGGGCGGTCACAGTAGCCAAGTTCATAAGGGAATTTAATAATCAGCGACATGGCTGCCCTCAGTTCATTCTTACAAATAATAGAAATAACTTCACCTCACACATCCTCCCCAAACTGAATGAGCTTATGGGCATTTATGGGGTTCTGATGACTCCATATCACCTGAGTCCAATGGAATGGTCAAACGGGTAATGGGTCGTTAGTGAACATACTATGGAAATTAGTAACAGATTGACCTTCTGATTGGAGCTCCCTCCTTTCCAATGCTGTGTTTGCCTATACTATTAGTTATCATTCCACCATAGGGAAGATCATTTTCCAACTACTATATGAGTGACACCCAGCTCTTCCAGCATTAATTTATTATGTGTGGAAGACACCAGCAGAATGTAACCCCACCGCTATTTGACTAACCTTGCAAACACTTTGATCAGATTGCAAACCAAAGCATATTCCTTCAGCTTAGCCAAGAAGATCAAAAACCAGGCTGCCAATCAATTATGTTGTAGTGGGTTGGTGCAGTTCAAAAAGGGCGATATAGTTCTCTTCCATGAACAACATGGGTTCAGTTGGAAACACAAATTGGCAAGTATTTGGATTGGTCTGTTCGAACTTATAGAGAAAACTGGGGTTGATGCATATACCATCAAAGACCCTGCAAGCGGTTGGATCATTAACCAAACACAAGCAAAGTTCCTATGATCATATAACCAATAAGAGCCTTGTCAATCAGTCAAGGAGGGGGTAATGTGAAATTTCTTTTATGACTGAATGATAAGCCTGAAGCAGTTAAAGTGGATTGGAAAGAATCCGCTAAACATGATATTAGTTAAAAATATTCAAGTGCCTTGAGATGAGGTGATATTGGGATATAATGTGTTATTATTGGATCGCCTTCAAATAAGGCAATAAGGTGATAAGGCAATGTCAACATTTAGTGAATACAAACTATATCGCCTCAAATTAGGGCGATAGGGAGCTAAAGAATAACAAGCTGAAACCAAGGAGAATTGGTGGAATATGATAACATAAGCTATGAGAGCGGCATCATCCAAAGCCACTGTATATAAGCAAGATGGGCAATTGAGAAAGTTAAGTCGTTAATAGTAGAGAGAGAATGGAAAAGCAAAAGGTCACTGTATTTATTAAAGTAAATAAAGAGTCGTTGGGCCGATTGCTCCTATTTTTTATACTTTCAAGTGTGTCTGAAAGATCAACGATCCCCACATTGTCTGTCTATTGTTTAGTTGGTTCGACCTGTGCAGATAATATGGCGGATCCTAATGATACCAGCTGAAATTATAACATTAACGTTGGATGGAGGAGATAGCGCCATGGAGGGGGATTTTTAACTACGCCAGTATTGGGTTGATCAGAGGCTGTGAGCCTTGGGGAAACATGTGGTTTAACTTTATTGACTTGGTCATTAAGCCCATAGTTGGTGGAGGCGAATGTCATCTGAAAGAGGGGTTTAGGATTAGGAGCAGTCTTTGGAACCACTTGGAGAGGTTTTTAGATGGCACAAGCTGATCTTGGTGGCAAGGTGAGGACTGGGAGCGTTTCCCCATTGACAAAGATGCAAACTGACTTACTAGCTTGAGAACCTCAGGCTGAATGGACAAAGGAAGATCAGGTTTGAGCTGCATTGCAAGTGTGGAGCTCAGAGTAGTAACCAGCATAGATTCAACATGACCTCCTTTGTTGGGGCTTCAGTTTAGCACTCCTCAATGGTCCAAATAGGGGTTTATCACAGCTTCATTTGTTTTTACACAGGTATGCAAATCAGCAACATCTAACAAGGCCTCTTTGATGTCACGGACGTTTTTAAGGTTTGATTTTTGGAGATTATATGCTGAGCTAAAGAAAATTGGGAAGCAAACCCAGTTAACATGGCAGCGATGGCATCATCCAGGTTTAGCATGTTAGATGCTGACAACCTCTGAGCATCAAGGCAAATTAAGTCAGCTAAGGCAGTGATCCGTACACCTTCATACATACTAAAGCGCATAAAGGTTTGTTTTTCCATGGTTAAACTCTGCTTGGAGCCAAATTCATCTATAAGAGATTCTTTAACATTGGCCCAGGTGTGTAAAGTATCCATATAGGGGACCATTTCTTGGGCCAGGCGACTTAAACGAGGTAGGATGTTTTTGACCTTCTGGTGGTCAGTCGCCCCTTCCATGGCTGCTTCATAAACATCTAAGAATGAAGCAATGCTACCCTCGCCATGGGTGACTTTTCTTTCAAAGAGCATTTAAATAGCGCTGTTTGAGCCTTTTAAGTTTTGATAAAGAGCTGGCTAAATGTTGTTCAAGGGCAACTAGCTGGGTTTAGAAGCAGAGTGTAACGGATCAGGAGGCACCTGATCCGTACATTAGTTTAGATTGGGTGGAGTTTGATCCAAATGTGGCCCTGATTCAATGGGCGTCAAACTCAGTAAGTTTGGAACTGGGATAAATTGTCATCCCAAATATGAATCACCTCTGTGGAATTATGGCGGGCTTATGCAGGGCATGGATGGTGATCTGGTGGGATGGCAAATCTTTACTAATGATGTGGTGGTCAGCGCTCAGAAGAGTCTAATTAAGAAGAAAGCTTATTTGATATTTGTAGTGCACTATTTAAGTGAAGACTTTGCAGCCCTGTATGGCAGTTGTGTCTTCTACAAGGAATTTAGAAATAAAGGATATTATCTAGCACAGATAACATTTATTTTATTTTAGTAAAATAGCTGGATTGGATCAAAGTCATGAGCTCCACTAGTGATCTCAGTGTGGCGTTGGCGTCATTCTCAGCCCTTTCCTGGTCCCAGACCCTGCTACTGTTGTGTAGTGTTGTGGGAACAGTGGTACAAGAATACGTGGTAACGACGAGTCATGGTAGTCAGGTTCAGGGATGGGCCTCTGCAGGCCTGTACCCAGTATGGTCAGTAACATGGCACTTACTGCCCAATTCGTTCATGGTGTATTGGCGCAAACTTGCCCGTTACATTAGACACAACTCTAATACTTTCTTGTCAGTTTTGTGGGGCCCCCAAGAAGCGGTGGTGGCCCCAGGAGGGGAGGAATGGTACTGCCATGTGTTGATGGTGGTGATGGTGAGCTTCTTGTTCAGGTTTGTAATAAGAAAGGTGATTTGAGTGTGTGGTTTGAGACCCTTTAGGACCAAGGAACGCCAAGGGGGACCTGCATCCCTAAAAGGTCGGGCGGCTTTGCCCATGGAAGCTTTAGAGAAGATCCACCAAGTGGTGTCATGTATTCATTTTCAGGCGTGATTGGCTCAGGCAACGGGTGGGAAGACCCCTTTCTCATTGCAGATCATGCAAATTGTGGAGGCACTACCCCAGATCTTTCTGGGTGGGTGCGAGAGTTGATTGAAAAGCAAGGACGCCTGCCCAGATCCATGGATGAGTGTGTGGACTGGATTGACTGGGCGGCCTGTCCAGATGAGGTGCAGGATGAGGGTTGGCTCTGTTGACCATAGATCAGGGCTGAGGTTTGGTGGAAGAATATAGCAGATTTTCTGACCATTAACAAAAGCAGCAAGAGTCTCAGATTTGCATCATTGCAAATGTTCAGACAAGGGCTGCAAGAAAACATGTTGGCCGCCATGGCGGCTGCTTAAAGTTCAGGGTTCATTGGTGGAGGAGATTGCTTTGGCGATGCAAGTGGAAAAGCAATTGGCGTTGGCACAGAGCTGATGAAAGGATTCAATGTCCCCGGGTAGGGTCCAGTCGCCCATCATTGCCAGCAGAGGATGAGGGGGCTGGCGGGGATCTCCACAGAATTTTGGGAATATCCATGAAGGATCCTGTTAGGGTAGCAGTGAGGAGTCGGGAAGAACAGGCCAGGGGTCTGGGCAGAGATATAGTATCCAACCTACTTTACCTGCAAATTTGCAATCTGAGAATGCTTCTAACATATACCTTCTTCTTCATTTTATCCTAGGTTATTTATTCCAGTTGAGTTATACTTGCATGGTCAGACCAAAAAGGTGCTGGCTTTGGTGGATACAGGGGCTGAGGAAAATTATGTGGATTTTACTTTAGCAGAACGTTTGCAATTGGAGATGAGAAGGGGTCCTAAGGTGGTGTTCGCCAATGTATTAAGAAGAGCCCCATTGTGGGTTCTAAAGCCCTTGATTGTCATTCAGCAGAACCCCTTTTAATTGAAGGAGGGTTTCTGTGTGATCCAGAATCTGGCCCACCCCGTGGTGCTGGGGATGCAATGGTGGCATTGCTTTCCAGCCATGGATTGATGTGTTGCATAAAACAATTACCCTATCACCCCAGATTGGACCTTGGTGTGACGTACAGGGTCTCTGAACACTGCCACAAAGCAGTTAGGCAAGAGTTCCAAGGTAATTTCCCACAGGCAGGATAATCCTGCTGTGGAAATGTCCCTAGTCTGACTATGTGGAAACCACTTTACTAAGAAAGTTTGGGCTACAGTCAGGACTATGCTGGCGCTCAGCAAGAGGGTTTGACCCCCAGAGAGAGCATATAAAGACTGAAGAGCTTTAGTGAAGTCTGATCTGATGTCCATGTGTGGTTTCCCCTATGGCTTCAATAAACTGATTTTCGATTTTGAAAATTTATTTTAAAATTTATTAATTTTATTTTGTATATGCTAGAAGATGAAACTGCTTTACACAGTTTTGCCAGCTCAGCTTTATACTGAGCTTAGGAGGAAGAGCAGGTCTTGTTCCCCATGGAGTCTGCGGGCATCTTCTTGATGACAGGCATAGCTCGAGGGTCTAGACCCTTGATTCCATTGTTAAGGCTCGCTCCCAAACTGGGACTGGGTACCCTCAGGGTTACAGAAACTTTTACGCATTTATTTTTTGGCTTCTATTTGTTCTCAAAGCCCAAGCCGTTCTCTTCATCCATATTCTTCAATATTGCCAACTGGGGTTTGGCGGCATCTGATTGGCCAGAGCGCTATACTCGAGGGTTATCCTCATTTCTCCTTTTAGTAATATTTTGTTTGGTGACATCTGGTTGGCCAGAGCGCTACTTACAAGGATTTTCATCCTTGTCAATATTTTTGAGGACATCAGGTTCAGCCACACCTGATTGGCCAGAAATTTAAGTCCAGTCCACTCCCTCATTGCCACATTTAGTAATACATGAGTTGGCAGCATCTGGTTGGCCAGAGCGCCATTTGTAAGGATTTTCATCCTTGTTGATACACTTTATGGCATCAAACTCAGCTGTACCTGGTTGGCCAGAAATTTGTGTCTGAGGGTCTGATCCCTCATCACTGCATTTGATAATATTCAGTTTGGCTGCATCTGGTTGGTCAGAGCGCCATTTTCGAGGCTTTCCATCCTCATTAGCCTTGAAATTTTTAATTTGCTATAATTTTGAGGCATCTGATTCATCAGATTGCCATTTATGAAAATTGTAGCTGTTGAGCCCCTCCCTTGGCCTCAACTATCGTCCTAGGGAAGACTAGGGCAATGTGATGGTCAGGCAACGCCTTGACCGTTACATCACCCCCCAGATAAGAGCCTCCTTTGATTCCAGAACTCCTCCACCTTCTGCGGGCAGTTGCTGCAGTCATCAGCAGTCTGCCAGGTGGACTCCTCCACCAGGTAGCCTACCCATTTGACTAGGTACCAGCATTTTTTCTGAGAGATTTTCATCTCCAGGATTTCCTCCACCTCATACTCTGCCTCTCCTGGGTTTTCAGAGTGGACTGGCTCCAGTTTCTCTGGAAGAGGGCCTTTGAACTTCTTCAGTTGTGAGACATGTAGTACCAGATGTGCACGCAATCCCTTGGGAAACTCCAGTTTGTACGCCACTTCATTTACCTGGTGGAGGACTTTGAATGGGCCCAGGGCGACTGGTCCAAATTTCCTGCAGCTTGCTAGAACCAAATAGTTTTTCGCGTTGATCATCACTAGGTCTCCTTCCTTTAGCACTGGGGCCTCATATTGGTGAGTGTTGGCCTTCTTCTTCTGCATCTCTACTACTTTGACTAAATTTGCACGTAGGGTTTTCAGGTTTTCCTTCATTTTTGATGCCAGGTCATTCGCCGCTGGGTTTGGACCTCTGGGGTGAGTTTCCACCATCTTTGGGTGGAACCTGTAGTTCACCATAAAGGGCGACATTCCCATTGACGAATGTGCTACATTATTATAAGCGAATTGGGTTAGTTTCAGCCAGTCCGTCCAGCGTTCCTGTTGTGTAGTCATGTAGCATCGCAGATACTAACTGAGGACTTGGTTAAATCGTTCCATCTGGCCGTCCAACTGCGGGTGGTAAGCTGAGGATCTGCACGGTTTGATCTGAAGATTTTCGAGTAGGTGTTGCCAGAATCAGGCAATGAATTGTGGGCATTTATCCAACACTATCTCCCCCAGTAGGCCATGGCGGGCGAACACCTCATTAACAAAGATATTCGCCATGCCCTTTTCTGTGATACTGGAGTTACATGGAAAGGATTCCGCGTACTTGGTCAATCTTTCTACTACAACCATCACAGCGTCATACCCCTTTGATTTTGGAAACCCCATTATGAAATCCACACTCAGTAAGGACCATGGCATTTCCGCAATCTGGAGGGGTTTAAGTTTTCCCAAAGGCTTCTGCCTAGCATGCTTGGACTGGGCGCATGTTACACATTTTTGGATGTACTCCCTCACGGCGCTTAGCATCCCCAGCCAGGAGTAACTCCAGGCCAGGAGCTCTATGGTTTTCTTGTTCCCAGGGTGTCCTGCCAAGGGGTGGTCGTGGAAAGCGCTTATCGCCTCCTCCTGGAGCTCACAGCTGGGCAGCCATGGGCGCCCTTTGTGGAGAATAAGGCCTTTCCTTTTGCAAAAATTCCTATGTTGCTCATTCTCCACCCCCTCCTCCAGGTCCTTCCACAGTGTGGCCCCATACTTTGAGGTTCGCTGGGCGGCCCGGAGCTTTTCCTTCAGTTTCTGGGTGGCATTATGGATGACGGCGAACACATTCAAGGGCAACATAGATGCAGTGTTGTATGCATTCAGCTCCTCCCTCAGGAAAGACTTTCCTGGGTCCCTGCTTAGGAGATCTGGGATGAGGTTGCTCTCCCCCAGCTTGTACTCAAAACTGAAGTCATAAGACGCCAGCTCTAGGTGCCACATGGCCTGGCGCTGGTTCATGCGCCTTGGACTCTTGTAAAATTTGAGGGCGCGGTGGTCCGTTCTGATGGTGAAAGGGTGTCTGGCGTAGAGTAAGTGATGCTGCAATTCCTCCAAGGCTGATACAATCGCTAAGAGCTCCTTGTAATACACAGGGTAGTTCATCTCAGCAGGCAGCATTTTCCTGCTAAAATAGCTTACAGGATGGTCTGCCCCATCTTCCCCCTCTTGTAGCAGAACTGCCCCAATTGCGAAGTTTAAGGCGTCAGTTTCCACTATGAAAGGGCAGTTGGCGTCAGGGTGGGCTAGTACTGATGCCTTCATGAGGTTCTCCTTGATGGTTTGGAAGGCTTTCTCCTCCTCTTCTCCCCAATGGAATGGCACCTGCCCTGTCAGACGGGTTAAGGGTGCCGCCGTCTTGGAGAGGTCTTTTACAAACTTTTTCAGGAAGTTCACCACGCCCAGGAAGCTTCCAACACCCGTTCTATCCTTAGAAGCAGACCACTCCCACACTGCCTTCAGCTTGTCAGGGCATATAGATGTTCCCCTTTGAAGACTACGTTCCCTAAGAAGGAGACAGAATCCTTGTAGAACTCACATTTTGATGGCTTCAAGAGGAGGTCCGCCTTGTTGAGGGCCTCCAGAACGCTCAGCACATCTCCTTTGTGGTCCTCTTTGGTCCTGGAGAACACAAGAATGTCATCCATATATGCCACAAAACATTTCTCAGTAAGGTTTCATAGGGCGTTGTCTATGGTACGCTAGAATACTGCTGGGGCGTTCTTGAGGCTAAAAGGCATCACCTTATACTCAAAGACCCCTAAGTGGCACTTGAAAGCCGTATAGTGTTGTTGTTCTGCGATTACAGGAACTTGGTTGAACGCATCAACTAGGTCCAACTTGGTGAAAACCTGGCTACCTGAGATCATCTGGGAGATGGTCTCTATCAGAGGGATGGGGTAGGGGTTGGACTCGGTTATTGCGTTCAGCTGCCAATAATCCACATATGGGCGAAGCTCGCCACTTGCTTTTGGGACTAGGAGTATTGGTGACTCCACTGGCGATTTGGAGGGAACAATCATCCCACGCTCTAGCATTTCTTTGAAATAGACCTCCAGGGCAGCCTTCACCTTAAGGTTCAAAGGGTAGACGGAACAACCCTTGAGGAACTCCGCGTCCTTTTTGAACTTGAAGGTGAAAGGAAAAAGGACTGTTTGGGGTGGTGGAGGGAGCTTAGTTCTTCTGAAACAGGTGGGAATATGTGCGGAATTCGTTGAGGATGTCCACCTCTGGCTCCAGCCTCACTACTGCGTTCACCCCAGGCTTCCATCCGCCAGTGGTGAAGAAGTCTAATGCCACTGGAGGTTGGTTCTTGGGGTGTAGTAAGACCAGGGCGCTCCTGCAGTTTGAACTGAGGGGAGTACTTGTGCAACCACTGCATGCCCAGTATTATGGGATGTGGCAGATTTTTAATAGCACTGAATGATTCTTGGAAGGTGTGAGGCACCTGCCGCAGCAGCACCTGGGTTTTGACCTTCCAACTTCCAACCGTTTTTGAGGTGTCTGCAAGCGTCACGGCTCCCTTCCATTCCATCTCCAGCCTCATTTCATTTGTTAACCCATAGTCCGGATAATTGTATTCAGCTCCGGTGTCCACCAGCGCCCAAAGTTGATCCTCCATCTTCCCCTTTCTTCCCCAAAGCTGTAACAAATAGGGAACGTAGAGATAAGACGAGGTATTTCCTTTAACGATAGTAGCAATGCGCGCAGGAGTAGGGCGGAAGTTGTAGGAAGGACTGGGATTTCCCTCTCTGGGGTTCTCCAAAGTGTTTACCCCATTGGCGGAGCCAGAGGGCGATCCCTGTGAGGACTCCTGCGAGGGTCTGGAGACTGTCTCAGACTCAGCTCGGCGGCCGTGGAACTTCCCATGCTGTACCCTGGGATGGGACTTCACCTGAGCTAACGCTAATTGGCCCTCCACCTGGGTTGCAACTGAAATTTCCTCATTGAGGGTAGCTCCCAGGCGAGTGGCAGACAAGGCAGTGAGGATATCAGGGCGGAGATTCTGGCGGAACATCCGTGCAATCTGGGTAGTGGTGACCTTGGCCGCCTTAGCCAAGGGATGGTACACCTGGGCGTATTCCATGACTGACATCTTCGCTTGAGTGAGGTTTAGAAGGGCAGACCACGCTGCATCTTGGGAGTCATTCGGTGTAGCTGATCTCTCAACCAGCTGGAGACAATCATCCAAGGTGGGAGGGAGCACCAACTGGGCTTCCAGTAGCTCAATGAACCATCCGCTAGGTTTCTGGGCAAGGAGGTCACTATCTGGGCGATCTGGAGTGACACTGGAACCATTCCTCCTGATGCCATGGTCAAACGGGCCTGAAGTTTCACACGAGAGAAGGTGGCGTGTAGGGTGCTCAGCTCCCTGAGGTGAGGGCCTGTCAAAATTCAGATGCGGGCTGCTCAGATTGAGAGTAGACGTTGACATGTCCCTTGAAGGGAAGGAAACGGAAGACTTCTCTTAAGAGGAATAGGAGAGAGAAGATGACCATCAGAAATGTGGTTGGGTGTTCGTACCACGCAGGCAGGACGCGTTCTGACAGCTTGTCCACCATATCCAGGAATAAAGACATCAAGTTGAATGATTTTTGTCTAATGTGATGGATGGGGTCTCTGAACACTGCCACAAAGCAGTTAGGCAAGAGTGCTCAGGTAAGTGCCCACAGTCAGGATAATCCTGCTGTGGAGATGTCCCTAATCTGACTATGTGAAAACCACTTTACTAAGAAAGTTTGGGCTACTGTCAGAACTATGCTGGCGCTCAGCAAGAGGGTTTGACCCCCAGAGAGAGCATATAAAGACTGAATAGCCTTATCAAAGTCTGAGCTGCTGTCCATGTGTGGTTTCCCCTATGGCTTCAATAAACTGATTTCCAATTTTGAAATTTTTTTTAAAATTTATTAATTTTATTTGTATATGCTAGAAGATGAAACTGCTTTACACAGTTTTGCCAGCTCAGATTTATACTGAGCTTAGAGGGAAAAGCAGGTATTATTCCCCGCGGAGTCTGCAGGCAGCTTCTTGACAATAGGCATAACTCAAGGGTCTAGACCCTTGATTCCATTGTTAAGGCTCACTCCCAAACTGGGACTGGGTACCCTCAGGGTTACAGAAACTTTTCCGCATTTATTTTTCAGCTTCTATTTGTTCTTGAAGCCCAAGCCGTTCTCTTCATCCATATTCTTCAATATTGCCAACTGGGGTTTGGCGGCATCTGATTGGCCAGAGCGCTATACTCGAGGGTTATCCTCATTTCTCCTTTTAGTAATATTTTGTTTGGTGACATCTGGTTGGCCAGAGCGCTGTTTACAAGGATTTTCATCCTTGTCAATATTTTTGAGGACATCAGGTTCAGCCACACCTGATTGGCCAGAAATTCAAGTCGAGTCCACTCCCTCATTGCCACATTTAGTAATATTTGAGTTGGCAGCATCTGGTTGGCCAGAGCGCCATTTGCAAGGATTTTCATCCTTATTGATACACTTTATGGCATCAAACTTGGCCGTACCTGGTTGGCCAGAAATTTGTGTCTGAGGGTCCAATCCCTCATCGCTGCATTTGGGAATATTCAGTTTGTAGGCATCTGGTTGTCCAGAGCGCCATTTTCGAGGCTTTCCATCCTCATTAGCCTTGCAATTTTTAATTGCTTTGATTTCGAGGCATCTGATTCATCAGATTGCTATTTATGAAAATTGTAGCTGTTGAGCCCCTCTCCCTTAGCCTTGACTATCACCCTAGGGAAGACTAGGGCAATGTGATGGCCAGGCAACGCCTTGACCGTTACACTTGGATGATGTGGAAAATGGAGGTTGGGGTTGACGTCCTGAGTGGATGCAGGAGCTTGGGGGGAATGCAGGAGGTAGAGCTCTCACTCAAATATAGCGACTTTGTTGATGTATTTGGTCCCATTAGTAGTTCGCCTTTTTTTTTTCCCCTATGGGTTCTTTTGCATTCTCATTTCAGTTCAAGGAGGGATCAGAGCTTCCCAGGGGATGCCTGGTCTATGCTCTTAATGAATGGGTCAGGGAAGCATTGGAGAACCATGTGGTGTCAATTTTGAACAAGGGTTTGATCAAACAATCCATGTCTCCAGTTGTTTCTTCTGTGTTGTTAGTTCCAAAGGCGAGTGGCAACTTATGCCCATTTGTGAAATTCCGACGCTTAAACACAGTCACAGAGCCAGATTCATATCCAATGCCCCTGTTGGTGGTCATTCTTCTGATGGTTACTGGATGCACATTGTTTATGAAGCTCAACCTTGTGGATGCATTTAATCAGATTCAAGTGAGACCAGAGCATCATCAATACACAGCGTTCAAGTGCCACCTGGGGGTGTACTAATACCGTGTAATGCCATTCGGGCTGAGGAATGCTCCAGCAGTTTTCCAGTGGATGATTGACCGTGTCCTTGGGGGTATGATTGGACGATGCTGTGCTGCTTATATGGACGATATTCTAGTGTTCTCACGGTCCCAGGAGGAGCATGTGCAAGATGTTTGGGAAGTTCTGGGGGCAATTGGCCAGTTGGGTTTAAGGTTAAAGCCATCCAAGTGCAAGTTCAACTGGAGTTTGGTAACGTTCCTCGGCAACGTGGTATTCTGGAACAGATTTGGGGTGCGTTGGATAAGCTTCAGGAAGTGCGGGCATGGAAGGCCCCCACGGATCAGATGGAGGTGCAAAGTTTTTTGGGAACAGTGAACTTCCTTCGTCAGTTTGTAAAGAATCTTTCCCAGACAGCCTTACCCCTCATGCGTTTAACCCAGGACGTTCTGTTTGTGTGGGAAAAGGAGGAAGCATGGGCAATTGAATTATTAAAGGGTAAGCTATTTACTGCACCTGTGCTGGCCCATCTGGATCCCAGGAAGCCCTTCGTGGTCAAGATGGATGCTTCAAATCATGCTATAGGGGTGGTATTGCTTCAGGAAGGGGAAGATGGTTTGGAACATCCCATGTGTTACTTCAGCTGCAAGTTGCTCTTCGCGGAAACAAACTACCTAATATATGCTAAGGAACTGATGGCGGTTATGGTGGCCTTGCGTGAATGGCAACATCATCTGCTCTATGCCTGGAATCCTTTTGTTATTCTAATGGACCACAAAGCTTTGGAGTATTAATGCCAACCCAGAAAGATGAACCAGCGACAAGCCAGATGGCATGTGGAGCTGGTCTGCTATGATTTCTGGGTGGAGTACAGGCCTGGGGCTTCAAATGTCCTGGCAGATTGGTTGAATTGAGATGGAGCTTTTGTGTATGAGAAGGAGAAATGGAGGAGTTCAACACAGAGACAATGCTCCGACTGGACCAATTAATGATGGTTGAAGATGGGGGAGTGTGTTGGGGGAGGAAGGTTGCTGGAAGCAGAGGAGTGCGGAGTTTGCACGAAGGTTGAAATTGGAGATGACAGAGGGTCAGCCGCACTGATACCATGCGGATTTCATGAAGAGGATTGGGGTGTTATATTACAAGCCACATGTATGGGTATCTAACCCATCATTACAATGGAAGGTAATCTGGGCATCTCATGACCATCTGCTGGTGGGTCACCCAGGAGTAGGGAAGACATTGGAATTGGTACAGCAGGAGTTCTGTGGCCGGGCCTTAATAAGGATGTCCAGAAGTACATGCGGGAGTGTTTGGTATGTGCAAAGTCTAAGCTATTAATAAACCACCATTAGGTATGTTGAATCCGCTGCCAATTCTGCAGACCCATTGGAGTTCGATCAGTGTCAATTTCATAGTGGGACTTCAAAAGGTGCAGGGGAAGGACGCGATTATGGTGGTCGTAGATAGACTTAACAAATACGCTGAGTTCTTCCCATGCACTGGGATGTTTTTGGCGAGAGATGCGGCAAGGGTTTTCATTGATTATGTGTTTTCCTGACAAGGATTACCTAATGAGATCATTTTGGACCAGGGCCCACAATTTGTTTCGAAATTCTGGTCAAGTTTACTGGGAAGTTTGGAAATTAGGTCAGGTCAGTCCTTGGTTTACCATCCATAATCTGATGGTCAAATGGAGAGGGTGAACCAGATAATTGAACAGTATCTGCAGTGTTATGTGTCTTAACAACATAATGATTCAAAATTGTGAGTTTGGATGACCCAGTTTGCTTACAACAGCCATTCTCAATCCTTGACGGGAATGTTGCCATTTTTCACAAGTCATGGACTCAACCCTTAATCGAACATGGGATCTGCGGGCGGTGTATGTTAGGGGGTGAATGAAACGATACATACCATGTTAGAAATCAGAAAGACGCTATGGGGAAACTTGGAGCAGGCAATAGCTCGGCAGAAGCAGCAGGCAGATCAGCAAAGGGCGCCAGATCTGACGTTTGAACCTGGGGACTGGGTTTTGGTTGTGGCCAAGAACTATGTTATCCCAGTTGAGAGTTGTAATCTGGGTCAAAATTTTTGGGCCCATACTGGATCATTTGAGCTATAAATTGGGTCACTTTTGAGTTGAGTTTGCCAGTGGGTTCCAGAGCCCATCCAGTGATTCACGCTTCCCAGCTACAGGCTTTTGGGGGAGAGGGGCCAGAGCACCCCAGTCTGCTGAATCCTAGAGAAGGGGAGATACCAGAATACAATGTGGAACGGATACTGGATTACAAGTGGGCGAGAGGCTGACAGCAACTGCTGGCAAAGTGGAAGGGCTATCCAATAGAGGAGGTGATGTGGCAAACGATGGGGGACTGTGCGTGGTGCCCAGAGAAGGTCCAGGAGTTCTGGTCTTCACAGGGGGGTGATGTAACGGATCAGGAGGCACCTGATCCATACATTGGTTCAGATTGGGTTGGAATTTGATCCAAATGTGGCCCTGATTCAATGGGCGTCAAACTTGGTAAGTTCGGAACTGGGAGAAATTGCCATCCCAAATCTGAATCACCTCCACAGAATGATGACCGGCTTACATGGAGTGTGGATGGTGATCCGGTGGGATGGCAAATATTTGCAAACAATGTGGTGGTCAGGGCTCAGAAGAGTCTAACTAAGAAGAAGCTTATTTGATATTTGCAGTGCACTATTTAAGAGAAGACGTTGCAGCCCTGTAGGGCAGTTGTGTCTTCTACAAGTAATTTGTAAAAAAAGGATATTTGCTATCACAGATAGCATTAATTTTATTTTAGTAAAATGGCTGTATTGGATCAAAGTCATGAGCTCCACTAGTGAGCTTGGTGTGGCGTTGGCGTCGTTCTATGCCCTTTCTTAGTCCCAGACCCTGCTACTGTTGTGCAGTGTCATGGAAACGCGTTACAAGAACATGTGACAATGATGAGACATGGCAGTCAGATTTGGGGATGGGCCTCTGCAGGCCTGTACCTAGTATGGTCAGTAACATGGCTCTTACTGCCCAATTCATTAGTGGCATATTGGCGCAAACCCACCCATTACACAGAGGGGGGTTGCAAGGGTTATTCACCCCAACACCCTATATTTACAATAATTGTTTGTGGTTTACTACACCCTGTAGTGAACACTACTTGTAATTAGGGTTTTTTATGTGCTTGCAGGTGCTAATTTGCTCCTAATTTCAACAATATGGCAGGAGAACAATTATCTTAACTGCCAGATAAAAACTAATAGGTGATTTGTTCAACGATAAATAAGTACTACTACCTAAAAGTTATAATAAAAGTTGGGTCTTATCAGCTTTCTTTATTAAGCAGCGGTGAGGGGATTAAAAGTGACCCTCTTTCAAATCTCAGTAATTAGTATTTAATTGTACTTGGGGCTTAGACCTAGATAGGCATAAATTCAATAACAGATTTTAGCCTAATTAGGAAATATGGATTGTAAACCTATCAGAGTTTTTGAACTCACCTCGTTTTGCTGAAACAGCTGATGGAGGGTCAATTGTAGGAAAGATAAACCCATGAGGTAATGATCTGATATACTTTAGCCAACCACCACAAGAGAAAATAGTTGCATCTTGGGGGACCCCCGCCAAGCCTGAAAAAGGAGGTGGACCCCACTTAGGTGTTTGAATAGAACTAACAGTGGGCTAGGGAGGAACCACCAATGGACTCACCAGATTTTGGTATATAATCGGTGCAATTTGCTTTCCCAAAATCGTTTTACTTGCCCATGTATTATATGTAAAAGAGTTACCCCAATTTAATGGGTTCCACTGAGAATCAACCATAATCTTTTTGCTAATACTATTTCTATTTTTATTTAAACAACTCTTATCCCCATCTCAAACTTGTAAATGTCTGACATTTCCCCCCTTTCAGCCTATTTTGGCCCAAAAAATTCTTTTGAAATTGGGAGGCAATTGTTTGACAAAAGTGAAATTATAATATATGGTTTTATTAGTGAATTTGATAGGGACAAAAGCAAACTCTCTAATTGTCTTGATGCTTAGTATTTAAATTGTCAAAGATCATAGTTTGGATTATCTTAGTAAGGTCCATATTAGAGAATATTGGGATTAAACCTATCAGAGCTCAGGAGACTCACTTCACTTTGATGGGATGGCTGATGAAGGGCAGGTAGGATAAATCTGTTTGGTAAGGTTTTGATATTTTACCCAATCATTGGGCATAGAAAATTTTGCACCTTAATGGACCCCCTCTGACCCTATAAAAGGGGCTGGCCTCCATGGTGTAGGTTGTACTAAACTAGAAGTGGCTTGGGGAGGAGCTTCCAAAGACTTCCCTGAATTCGCTGCATAGTTGGTGCTATTTGACTACCCAAAATCGTGGTATTTTTTGAGAAGTACTATTAAAATTATTAACCCAATTAGAGGGGTTCCACCGGATGATTGACCAGTGTCTTTTGGCCGACCTTTTTATCATTTACCTTCAAACCACTCTTTTTAATAAATTGGACTTGTAATTGTCTGACTCCAGCCTACAAAGGGAGGAGATCTCATTATTCTGGATATCAGAAATATTCCAATAAAGCAGATATTCAGAAAACTGGGCTTGAAGAGGATAGGATCTTATTGCATTGTCAGAAAGTTGGGTCATGCATCATACCAGTTAATCTCACTTCATCATTTAAGATATTTGCAGTGTGCCACGAGAGCAAGCTGTCCTTGCTTGAGAGTATCCTGCCTGAAACTCCAGAGGCATACCTTGTGGAAAAGGCCCAAGATTGATAAGTAAAGGTGATGGTAGCCTCCCAGCATATGAAAAAGTGCTGAAGTACCTGATGTTGTGAAAAGGGTTTGATACAGCAGAGAACATCTGGGTCCCAGCCTGGGACTTTGTTCATTCCCAGGTACTCATTAATGTATTCCACGAACATTTTTCAGCTGAAGCTGGGCCTAAGGCCATACCGATTGTCACCACCATGAAGCTGTCCCCTGCTAATTAGAATTTTCCTTGGCTAAAGACCCTGGAGGGAGGGGTGGAGCCCCAAAAGAATAGTAAGGTAATTTCATGGTTAAATGACATAATAAAAAGGACTGATTGTAAAAATAAGGCTGAGCGTGAAGAGGCTAAAAGGAACAAGCTAATGAGCCTGCCTGACCTGAAGAGCACTTTGGATCGACACTGGTTAAGGGAAAAATATGCCCAAGTTGGTTCTAATTGCACATGATGGACATGGTGGCGTTACATACTTAACCTTGCAGTGAACAGAGATCTATAATATCAGGACGGGTCTTTACATTTAGTTGGAAGATGAGGCTTTAGGATCTATTGAATTTATAATATTTCCAAATTGTAGAAAATTTGGCTTCAGTCAACCACTTGTGTGTGCGCTTACTAAAAGCTACTGTATAAGAAGGATATTAAGTTAAAATTATTGGTTCAATTGGGCGAATTTGTTAAGAGTTTGTCTAAAAGCTCCAGTTCTAGTAGAGGTGGTAAGTGGGGGCCTTTCCACTGATAAGGAGCACTCCACTGAGGAAAGGATACAAAAAGCACCGCCCAGAAGGACAGTGCACAAAAGGGCCCAATCAAGGATGGCACGCATTTGGTAAATAGGGACCTCTTAGAGGTTGGCAAACAAAACTAATTAAATGCACATAAAAAATAAATGAATGAGGTTTTATATTAAACCAATTGGCCAACGAGGAAAGTTGATCTCAAGAAATCATACTTAAACAATGGGTGAGAAGTTGTCAAACTGTGGGAGAGGTGCTAAGCCCAAAATGAACCAATAAGCGCACAGTACCATATGACATGGTGCTGTATCACGAGATGGTCTGAACTTAGATTATTGCTTGCATCTGAATTCATCTGTATTTGGCAATAATGTAGACAGAACGGATTTTTGACCCTGTTCCCCAAGCAACTTTAACAAACCATCTGGCTTAATAATGTGGCTGATGCAGTTTAATTCCCTGGCTGTAACACAGGGCTGACATCACACACATCTCCAGGACCAACCTGGTCATATATTTACTGCACCAGCGTTGGTCCAGGGTATGTTTTAAGTCATGGAAGCCTTGCAACTTGACTTTTTTGTCCTCCTGACTTCCATCCTAGTTTTTATAGTTTGCGTTCTCAATTATGTCACTAAGCTATAACAATACCCTCTCATTCTTTTGAAACTCTACCCCTCCTCCAGGAGGTTTACCAAGGAAAAGTTCTTGCGGGCTGATGCCAGCTTCATGAAGACAACTGTTGGTATGGCCTTTGAGCCCGATGTATCTTTAAAACGCTTGTTAAATGCATCCACAATGTCCTGGGAATAAACACAATTCCATGCTGGGACCCATCTGTTCTCATCTGCATTGCCCCTCTCCACAATACCAAATACTCAAGTCTTCTTTTACAAGATGGGAGGCTACAATTTCCTCCACTTCCCACTCTGGCGCCCCATTGACAAGATAAGCCTTAAGAGTCTCATGAGGGGGACCCTCAAACTGTCATGTGCACATGGCATAATAGTGGGGACCAACCCCAAAGATAAGGCTGGGCGCCAGGAGGCCCAGAGGGTGAAGCTGCAGGCCCTTCCTGACCTGAGGCACGCCCTGGACCAACGCTGGGTTTGGGCAAAATATGCCCAGGTTAGGACTAGTGGTGTGCCAAACGCCCAGCCCCTGATGACGAGCCAGGCATTAAAACAAATGATCTATTGAATGAACGTGGACGGTTCAATTCAGTTTGTCAAGGAGCAGGGTTTTGAAACCTGTTCCATTTTGAAATAACACACTTGAGTCAAATCCAACTTCAATTAATCACTCGAGTGAAGTCAGTTTTGGCCTATTCAACCAACACAGATGTCAGTGTTGCCCTATTGGTGAGTTGGTGCTTGGGTCCACTGTGGCATAACCCCTATTCCCCCGTTCAAGCTTAAATACATTTTCCCCAACCAACATTCCTTGTTGGTCGACTTCTCAAATAAACCTTTTCCCCATTTACTTTATTTTAAATTTCATGATATTCTAAACGCTCCTGTGTGCAAACCTTTTCAAGGAGGTCTCGCGCTCTGTTACCCTTGCCATTGCAAGTACCTTGTAGCTCTCCCATCATGTACCATTTGTTCTCCCAGGTTCCCTCCAATCTGGGTCGCTTAGCCCCTTTTGATATGTACACCGCGTCACCTTTACTGGGGTTTTTATTATAAAATTCGCAATTTTATGCCTAAGCTGTTATTGCTCCAGAACCCTCTGCTGGTCTCTAATCACTTTGGCACTAACAGCTAGTTCCCTGGCGTTGGCCTGGTGCACCACGCACTGCCACGCTGGGAACAGGAGAGTTATAGACACTCTCCTTACATTAGTTGACCAACCTCTTTTTTATGTGCCTGAACTTTTTCCATGTGGACCTTTTCCAAAGTGGAAACAGTGGGCGCTGGATGTGGGCTTTGGCTGTCATTAGCTGCACCGCTGTTTCCTCTTTTGCCCAAAGGTTGGAGCAACTCGGCGTTATTATGGTTGCCTCCAACTGGAAAGCATCCACCCTTCAGGTTCATACCTGGTGGATTCAGATGCTTTAATGTCCAAAAGTCATGATTCCCCGACTTTCCACCAAATTAGTCACTTTAAATTTAAATAAACGAATGTTACATTGCTTGCACTTTCAGAAGGTGCCAGCAGAATTGGCACAGATGGGCCTGGGGGTTGTGGCCTTGATTAATATCAGACATTCCGTTGCTGTTCAAAGGATAGGGTCGTTCACGTCAGAAAACGCATTTTTTTAACATAAACCTAGTCTCTATCTCTGAACTGTTTATTAGTGCATATGGCCTGGATGAGGAACCTATTACAGTATATCAGATTACCCCTAAGAATCCGCGGTTGACCTCTACCATGATTTGGCGCACTCAGGAAGTTGAGAAGGAACTTTGTTTAAAATATGATCAAGTATATACACCTGCAGAAGGCATGGTGGGGTATGTGGCCTCAGTATTAAGAGTGACCAACTATCCCTCCCCCTTTTTTGATTCCAAAACAGATTCTGTTGGCATTCTTGAGCCAGAGAATGAAATTTTTGTTGAAGCGTTGTTGTTGTCTACCATAAATAAAGACCATTCCTGGTATTTTCTACTGACTGCTACCCTCTCCTCTCCTTTAGGTAAGCTCGCCACTACTATTTTGGTGGATACTGGCGCCTCTGGAAACTTTATGGACCAGTACTTAGCCGACTACCTTGGACTGAGTTACTTGCCAGGTGATGTGGTTAGGGGAGGGGCGTCCCAAGGTATTCCCACTCTGGAGATCACTGGGACAGTGGACTATAAGGTTGGCAAGTACCACTTGTCTGATCACTTCAGTGCGATCAAAAACCTCCTGTTCCCTATCACTTTGGGTGTGGAGTGGTGGCGGAAGTTTGACGTTAGAACTAACCTGAAAGATAATACCCTGTCCCTCATCATGAAGAATGGTCACACATTCATTGTGTCTTTGTCAGAAGAGAACGCCCAGGGCAGATTGCCTCACTGGCCCCACCGTCTCCCTTGTCGCCTTACCTCAATGCAGAAGCCCTCAGTGGAAATTCCTATACCTTCTTGCTTGGAGGGTTTGGAATCCTCTTTTGATGCAGCATCTGCCAACGCACTCCCTAAGCACTCTGAGTTTGATTGTGACTTCAAGATCATGGTGGATCTGGTGCATATCTCTTTCCCTATTTATTCATTGACTGTCCAGGAGGAAGAGGCATTGGATGTGTGGGTGAAAGAACAGTTGGCCAAAAGTGCGATTTTTCAGCGTACCTCCCCTGTATGCTCCCCCCTACTCTTTGTGGAGAAGTCTGATGGTACTTTATGCCCCTGCATAGACTATGGGAACCTCAACAACATCACTGTACTGGATCTACATCCCATCCCTTTGGATTCTCAGATTGCGCGCTATGTGGAGAAGGCTAAGGTCTTCTCCAAGTTGGATTGCCTCAATGCGTTCAATCAGATCTGGATTAAAAAGAGACAAGAGTGGTTGACTGCATTCTGTACCAGAAAAGGGATCTTCCAGTTTCGGGTCATACCCTTTGGGCTTAAGAATGCCCCTGCTATCTTTCAATGCCGCATTAATGCCAAGTTGGGGACCTGTTAGGGGTATTCGCGGTCGCTTACATGGATGATATACTGGTGTTTTCTCCTGATCAGGAGTCCCATGCAGTCCACCTTCATCAAGTGGTGGAGCAGTTAAAGGCAGCCAGCCTTACGTTGAAAATTTCTAAGTGCGAGTTCTTCAAGTCCCAGATCACATTTCTGGGCAACGTCATGTTTGACCAGGGACACATGATAACTCCAGACAAGGATAAGGCGATTTGTGAATGGCCTACCCCCACCTCAGTCAAGGAATTGAGTATCTTTTTGGGG
Source organism: Massospora cicadina (assembly GCA_022478985.1). Taxonomy (NCBI): domain Eukaryota; kingdom Fungi; phylum Entomophthoromycota; class Entomophthoromycetes; order Entomophthorales; family Entomophthoraceae; genus Massospora; species Massospora cicadina. The sequence continues at coordinate 70,104 of JAKSZP010016133.1, read as the reverse complement.
ACGTGTAAATTCCTCAAGAAGTTCATGCCAAAGCTTTCTGAGGTGGCAGCGCCCTTCTATAGGGCTAGTGGTAAAAAAGTGCTTCAATGGTCCCCCATTTTGGAGGATGCTTTCCAAGCTGTGAAGTGCACCCTGTTGTCCATGACCATCCTTCACCAAGTTGACGCTTCCAAAGAGTTCATTGTGTCTACTGATGCCTCCAACTTCCCCATAGTGGCTGCCTTGTTACAAATAGGCGAAGTTGGGATAAAGCATCCAGAGGGATATCTTTCAGGAAAATGTCTTTAGCAGAGTTGAATTACGCCGTTTATGATAAGGAGTTATTGGCTGTGATGGAGGCGCTGACTTATTGGCGTCACCACTTGCATGGCTCATCCCAACTTTTTCTGGGTACGTAAAGACCACCATGCCTTGCTGTACTACCGCGCTCCTCATGTCTTAACCCCACGGCAGACCCGTTGGCATGGGGCCCTTACCCAATTCGCATTCACGTATGAGTTCACTAAGGGCAAGGATAATGGTCTGGCGGATGCTTTGAGCCGCAACCCTGCTTAAGCACCTGATCCCAAGGAGGTAGAAGTTCACAACACTCAGGTGATGATTCCTCCAAGTAAACTTCTGCCTTAACGGCCCTCTCCCCTGGCCACTGGGCCAGCGCTTGCACCTCTGGAAAACATGGAGGAATATAGTATGTTCAGGAAGGTAGTCCTTTCTCAGCCGCTGGCAGCGGAATATACTGTTACTTGCTAAGTGCGAGTTGAATCAATAGGATCTCTCCAGGGGTATCACATGAAGGATGAGATAGTGTGGTTTCAGGGGCGCCTATGGGTTCCTGTTGGCCCACTTTGCCTGGAAATCATCCAGGACCATCATGATGGACTCACCATTGGTCATCCTGGTAAAGCGAAGACATTAGAGTTAATCTGGCGCACATACAATTGGAAGGGCTTGCCTGCTCAGGTGAGGCGGTACTGTAAGGGATGTTTAGTCTGCAACCAAATGAAGCCAAATCGGCAACTTTTAGTGGGGTTGTTGGTACCAGTCCAGAAAGCTGAAGGGCCTTGGACTTCCCTACCGGTGGACTTTATTGTAGAACTACCTGTCTCAGATGGTTATGATGCCAACATGGTGGTAGTGGACCAGTTTAAAAAGGTCTCCCACTTCATTCCGTGCAGAACTACAATAACCGCAGCTGAGATGGCCAGGCTTTTCGTCATGCATGTGTTTGCGCTTCATGAAGTTCCCCTAGAGATTATCAGTGACCGGGGACCCCAGTTTACCTCTGTATTTTGGGAAGAGTTGTGTAAGGCTCTCCAAATTTGCCCTTGCCATTTGACTGCCTATCACCCACAAAAAGATGGGTAGACTGAACGAGTGAACCAGTGCTTGGAACAGTTTCTGCGGGGTTACACCGCTGAAGATCATTCAGATTGGGCTTCTCACCTTCCCTGTCATGGAAGTGGCTGATAAGAATTATACTGGGCTCCCAGTTGGGGTGTGTGAGCACCCAGTGGAGAGCCCAGAATGCCAAGGGCACAGCAGTCCGTGCAACTAGAAGAAGGGGAGATCTAGTGGGGACATGATGAAAGTAAATGTTAATAAATGTACCGAAGGCCCCCAAGGCAGACCAGATGGCTGCAATGGGGCAACCGTGAGTCTTTTGGGGCAACCACCAAGGGTGGGAGAGGTGGGGAGGATGATGACTCCTCCAGGGTTCACAGTTGCTGGCCTTTGGTTATGGGTCAGTGAGTCTGTGTGCCAGAGAGGGGCGGCACAGGGCCCACCGCGCGGACAGGGGTGCTGTTGGAGGGAAAAATGGACCCACAATGAGCGTTAGGGCCGAGCCCCCTGGTCAGGGTACTCTGGAGCCCTTAGGTGGGTGGGATTAGCGGTGGACAAGCCAGGTGTGGGGGCTGGGCCCATGGGCATTGGGGCGGGGACGCCCTGAGGCTGCTCCAATAGGGGAGCACTCTTGGAAAACCTGACAGCGAAGCAAACGGATGGGTTCACATTTGATGGGTATGCAAAAATGGATGGAGAGTTGACTCCATCATAAAGAATGAGGAGGTTTACTGTGGATATAATCCACCACCACATGGTGGGGTTGAGTGACTGGATGACCCATTTGGCGATCATCAGGATGATTATTTGGGTGGCGGCATGCTTTGCTGGATTGATCGGTGAAATTTTGAACAAGAAAAGCAAACAGGCGGAGTCTGTGGCAAGGCGTTCAGGGTATTTGCTTTATTTTAGTGCAAAGCGCGGGAAGAATAGAGAATAAACCAACAACTGCCCATCAGCAGGGCAGTTGCCTTAAGTATTGGGAGAATTGCATAGTGGGGATGCTGAGGGATTGGGTGATTGGGGATCAGTGATGGGGTTTGGTTGGCTGGTGGGTGAGGGTGGAGGGATGCCCAAAATCTTGGCAAAAAAAAAAAAACTTTTGCAGATTTTCCCAAATTTTTGGGGCCAGATCAGGTCGATGGTACTGATCCAGGCCTTGACCATTCGAGTTGGGCTGCTCACATGGTTCAGATTTCCCAGATTCGTTCCGGGGGGGGGCTGTGGCCTTGGTGCTCAGTCATCTGTAACCCGGTCTAAACTCTCAATTCGATTGTCTACATAATCTGAACTTCCTGGATCCGTTCTGGGGGGTGGGGGCAACTGGTCTGAGTCACTTGTAACCTGGTTCAAAACCCAAATCGAGTTCTGATCTGATTTTGGACCCAACCAGTCTGGACCAGCTCCATTAGCCCGGAATTTGCAGACTGGGCTCCAATACTAGCACTGGCTGATTCTAAAAATTTTGGTAAGTTTCCCCTGGTGAGTGAGGGGTCCCAGGGGCACGCCCATGGCCCCTGGCCTGCATAATCTCCTGGCAGGTCCCCTCTATTAATTTTACCAGGATTGAGGAGGGGGAGGGGAGAGATCTGAATATCTCTAGGAGGAAGGACAGTCAACCAGCTCTCATCAACCACATGCGCCAGGTTACTCAACTGCAACAGGGTCCACTTGGTCCTTTTTGCCCTTTGGTCCAAAAGGGATGCTGCTCCCTATCCTGTTGTAGGGGCTGGTCCCCAGGAAATACATTCTCATGGCCCAGTTTAGCTACAACAATACCTTGTACTCTTTGATTGGCTGTTCCATGTTTTTCGCCAGCCATGGCTTTAACCCCGCCTTTAACATGGAGCCCAGCTGTGAGTCGAAGGTTGAAGCAGTGGTGGACTTTGCCAAGACAATCAAGAAGGTCCACCAGGGGGTTTCCACAAGCTTGGAGGCAGCTATTCAGGTATATAAGGAGAACGCTGATGGGAAGCGCCGAGTGGGTCCCGCATACAAGGAAGGGGATCTCATGATGCTTGATGCTCATAACATCCCAATCAAACAGCCATTTAAGAAGCTGGGTGCAAAGAGGATTGGCCCCTACCGCGTTGTTAGAAAGGTGGGCCATGCCTCATACCAGATAGATCTCCCCTCATTCTGGATCTTCTCTGTGTTTAATGAGAGCAAACTGACGTTGTTTGAGGGCCCTCACCAGAGACTCCTGAGGCCTATCTCGTGGATGGGGCGCCAGAGTGGAAGGTGGAAAAATAGTTGCCTCACGCCATGTTAAAGGAAGACTCGAGTAACTGGTATCCTGGAAGGGCTTTGATGCTGCAGAGAACAGATGGGTTCCAGCGCGCGACTGTGTGCATGCCCAAGATCTGATTGACGCCTTCCACCAGCGTTTTCCCCAGGCTTCTGGATCCTAACCTAAAATGACCGTCACCACCATGAAGTTGGCCCCTGCCCACAAGAACATTTCCCTGGTGCAAGCCCCTGGAGGGGGGTCGATCCCCATTGGGAGGAGAGGGTAATGTCATGTGCACATGACATAATAGTGGGGACCAACCCCAAAGACAAGGCTGGGCGCCAGGAGGCCAAGAGGGTGAAGCTGCGGGCCCTTCCTGACCTGAGGCACACCCTGGACCAACGCTGGGTTTGGGCAAAATATGCCCAGGTTAGGACTAGTGGTGTTCCAAACGCCCAGCCCCTGATGATGAGCCAGGCGTTAAAACAAATGATCTACTGAATGAACGTAGACGGTTCAATTCAGTTTGTCAAGGAGCAGGGTTTTGAAACCTGTTCCATTTTGAAATAACACACTTGAGTCAAATCCAACTTCAATTGATCACTCGAGTGAAGTCAGTTTTGGCTATTCAACCAACACAGATGTCAGTGTTGCCCTATTGGTGAGTTGGTGCTCGGGTCCACTGTGGCATAACCCCTACTCCCCCGTTCAAGCTTAAATACATTTCCCCTAACCAACATTCCTTGTTGGTCGACTTCCCAAATAAACCTTTTCCCCATTTACTTTATTTTAAATTTTATGATATTCTGAACGCTCCTGTGCACAAACCTCTTCGAGGAGGTCTCGTGCTCCACTATTCCTTGGCATTGCAAGTACCTTGCAGCTCTCCCCACATGCACCATTTGTTCGCCCAGGTTCCCTCCAACCTGGGTCACTTAGCCCCTTTTGATATGTACACCGCGTCACCTTTACTGGGGTTTTTATTATAAAATTCACAATTTTATGCCTAAGCTGTTATTGCTCCAGCACCCTCTGCTGGTCTCTAATCACTTTGGCACTAACGGCTAGTTCCCTGACGTTGGCCTGGTGCACCATGCACTGCCACGCTGGGAACAGGAGAGTTATAAACACTCTCCTTACACAAACAAAGACACCTTGCTCTCATGGAATACTTCAAAGATCTGAAACGAGGGGTGGAGATCCAACTGGTATGAGGCGTGACCTACCTTTCTGACAATGCAATATGACCCTATCCTCTTTAGCCCATTCTTTACATGGCTGCTTGATTGGGATATTCCTAACATCCAGTATCACATGATCTCCTTCCTTTTAGGCTGGCCTCACACATTGCTTACCATCCAAGTTCTCCTTGTACACCTTCATGGCCGCCCCCAGAGAAACCTTAACCATTGATGGACTTTCTTGATGGTTTTCAAAAGGTCTGCAACCACTTCCACCCAGGACCCATCACTGGGTTCCATATCAAATGAAGGGTAAACCCATAGTTGGTGTTGGTATTATCAACCAAATGGTGGATTTAGATATGTCAAATAATGGGAATCTATTTCAAACTAACCACAAGGCCCACAATTCTGTTGCAGATAATCCCTGACAAAAGTTAACAGCTATTGATGTCAGTGATTAATACTGATTTGACCCACAAACCCAAACTTCTGTTGGGCAGCATACTCAATGAAAGTTGACTATTATCAAGATTGGCAATCAACCCCGGATGCTACACCAGTATCCTGCTCCCTCAAAGTCACACAACGTCAGGGCTCAAACCCAAGCTATGAGGCAAGCTCTATCAAGTTAACTGAGTTAATTAGGGCTTGTACCAAATCCCCAATTTGCATATCTATTAGATCTAGGCTTAGAAAGCTTAGATGGTCCTTGATCAAATTCCTTAATTTTCCTTAAAAAAGCGGGCATTGAATAAATAAAATTTTATGCTTTTTCTCCCCTTTTTGCAATTTTAAGTGCAAATTGTAATTATTTGGACAACCACATCAGACTCATTATCTGGATTAAACAAGACTTCTCAACCAAGAGAAGCAACCCTGGTAAGAAACCAACACCCTCAAACTTTAGGTCATCTGGCCCTCAAACAATAAAAAGAATCCATGGTACTAACCCATGATCCTGACAAAACTGGTGCTCCCTGCCAGGTTACACCCCAAGTTTGCGGTGAGAAATATAAAAAGTAAACTCAAAAGCAAATATGGATAATAATGATTTTGTTTTTGAAATCTCCTCATATCATGAAGACGCCCACCTCAGTGATTGGGTAATTAACATAGATGTTGGGGATACCACAACCAACCGTGATATTCTTTTTCCCTCTTCTATGGAAGTAACCCTCCATGCTCCATCCGTCAGCCAATAAAGCTTACATCTGTCCAACTTTGCGGAGGCCCTCCAGCTCCTCTTATCTGGGGTCTTCATTCCTGGGGACCAAGCCAGTAGAAGAGATCTTGCCATTCAGCCCCTATTCTGAACTTAGTCCAAAGTTCTTTGCTGGATATAGAACAAGTTGAAGCTGGGCGTATAGAACGCTAACTGTGTCAATTTGTCCATCCCACTTTATAACATTTACTTCAAGTAGTGAGGCTTCATCATCATGAATTACTCCGCCACTTGCAGCTATTGGAGACCATACACTCGCAGCTCATCCAACTCTATCAATCTGCCTCCCATTTTGGCAATGAAAACGAACCACTATTGTGGAAAATCGGCAGTCCATAAATGAAATACAAGATAAGCTCACCCGTTGGGATCAAGGAGTCATGAGTTTCATTTAAAAGGAACTCACAACTCTTTTTAGCCAACTAGAGGTTGTTATCCATAATCAAGTTGTAGATTGTACCCTTTAAGTATGCTCTGAGTTCAATAACTTTATCACTTCTATTGATGAACGCCTCCAAACCTTGGAGAAATGATCTACAAATTAAGAGTAGGCCAGAATAGTTTCTATAACTCCAGGTTTCAAGGAGGGCCTGGTGAGCGTGGACCTCCAGTTATGATGGCCGTGAAGGTGAGCAAGGACCCCCTGGTCGTGATGGACAGGATGGTGAAAGAGGACCCCATGGTCGTGATGGAAAGATGGAGGAAGGGGACCTCCTTGGTCCAGAGGTCCTCTGGGACTCAGTGGTGACCCTGGAATCCCTGATGAATGCCTCCGGGCCTTAATGCAACATATAAAAAATTTTGATGTCCAATTAGGACGCATTGACCAAGGAGCTCAACTTACTCAGGATGGAGTTCCCTCCTCCTGAAGTTTCCTTACCTGTTCATCATGAATGCCTCAGGACCTTGGCCACCCTACTAGCTTTGGTATGAGGATTGGAGCAACAAGTGCTCACCACTGAACAAAATCAACTTGACTTCCAAGCAGATAAAACTTCTCTGAAAATTTTTGCAATCCAATTAAACCAACTCATCGCCATAAAATTGGCTCTCAGTGCCACTCAAAAAAAAGTAGATTTCATAGTTGACAATATTAGTGATCTGCGAAGAAAAGTAGATGTTCACCAACCTCAAGCGTATCTTTGAGAGACCGCCTCATCTGGGAAAGCGCTGTCCCCATATCAGTTCATGTCATTCGCCCTCCAACTCCCCCAAAAGTACATTTAAACCTTCGTTCAAAGAAAAATATGTCCCTGGAGAGGGAAGCATTTTCTCTTTCTTATACCACTACAAAAGCTCTATGGAGGAAGTGACTGACCATCAATGACTCAAACATTTGACTAAATGTCTTAGCTGTATGGCTCAAGACATTATGGTCCCCTATCTGATGCAATTCCGTACTTGGACCAATTCCAAAACTGCTTTGCTTCAGGAATTTGGGATTGACTTAACTTTAACTAACCAAAAACAAACGTTTATGGGTTTCAGCCTTGATCAAGGGGAAACTATCAGAAAATTCGCCCAACATCTTTACCTTGAGGCTCAAACTCTGGTTGCAGGGAATTGTCTTACGTTAGACAATGCCATTACCGCTGCATTTTAGCATTTAAAAATATTCCTAATATCTTACTTTATCTTAAAGTGGTAAAGTCTAACTTAACGTCCCTCTTCCACATTAAAGAGGCTATATTGGACTTCCCAGCCAAACTACATAAATCTGTAGGGCCATCTCGTTTTAACACCAATAAGCCCTGGTCCCAAGTATTGGCCATTAACCCCTTGATTCGCCTACTCCTGAATTATACTGCACTCATTGCAGAAGAAACAACCACACTATAGCCAACTGCCGCATCTTTCAACGTAAGTCAGCAAAAGATCAATGAGTATAGGGCAAGAAACTCTCTATGCTGACGGAAAACAAGTGCCTCAAGACCCTTGTTCTTGTTCTAGCTGTATCCCCAGTACTTCCAGTTATTTTGTGTTAGCTGCCCCGTCAGAAGTTGAAGTCTCTCTGCCTATTCGAGGGAATAAAAACCTTCAGCTTTCTTATTTTTATGTTGGTCAGTTACCCAAACAAATTTTGGTGGTCAGCTCTTATAGAAAGCCAATAATTAGCAGATAAAACTTTAAAATGTAATGAACAACCCTGAGCTTGGCCACAGCGGAATTCTTTGCTTGCTTCACTGCAAATCCCTAATGACAGTATATTAGCTATTAACTCCCAATTCATATTGTCAGTGGTTTGGGTCAAAGTAGTAGTACATAAGGTTAAAGTACTGGCAATAAATACTGGTTATCCGGTTAACTTTGTTTCCTCCCGACTTACTCAAGAGATAAAAATGGCTCCCAATTTGATTCACAAATCCAAATATGGGACGGAAGGTAGTCAGTTTACCAAGAGATAGGAGCCTACTCTGCTTTACACCTTCGTTTTGGGAAGTTATTAGTTACTGCCTGTAGTTGCACTAGAAAACAATATTTGAGTTGCTTATTAGGGTCTAATTGATGCGCGAATTTACCTGCATCATCAACCACAAGGAAAGATACCTATCCCTATTAGGGTATCAAATTCCGTTAATCTTCAAACTCTTTGTCAAAAGTAAAGGAGCCCCTAAAAACGAACATGTTTCATCAAATACCCTCTTCCATCTGCAAAATCGAGTACCAAATCTTAGGGAAAAAAACTAAGTTTCTCCAGAGGCTGTGGATGCCAGAAAAGTGATCATTCTGCATTCCCCTCATTCTGTTACAATATCCTCAGGCTCACAAGTTATTGAAATAGGGGGATTCGGATTTTTACCCCTCCTGATCAAATATTGGAGCTTAGTGGACACCCCAACCCTTCCATCAAGGAAGCACTGACCTGCTCAGGGATTTTGGATCCAGCCTATAGAAAATCTTTCTCTATTCTATTAGGGCAATAATCCATTAAAACTCTACAGGTCCCTCAGCATGCCCCTATTGCTTATGTAAAATTATGTCCCATTAAATATTGCTGATGTGAGTTGCATTGGCTCAATACAGGATTTATTATTCAATCCCTCACCCACCATAGCTTTGGTTGACAGTAGAATTGGGGATAATCTTTATTTAACTGAGGTAAGCCGACCAGGGGTCAGACATTATCAAAGCTCAAAAACCTAACAAATAAATTCTTACTGGATAAAATGATTGAACCGCCCAAAATGAGTGGATGACACACAAAACGTGAACACAACCAACCAGGTGGGACAGCTGGAACCGCTTATCCCATCATGGTGGAAGGGGAGGGAGGATCAGGGGGATCATCCTCAGCCTCTACTCACCCAAAAGCAGGGCACAGACTATGGTGTAGAGCAGGGGCGTCAGGGTATCAGTGGGATGTGGAGATAAATTTCCAATTATCGGGGTGACAGGAAGACAGCTGTTGTATATAAAAGTTTTGATGTAACTGGCCAAAGCTGCTTCAGCTTTTGTGCATGCTCCAGGTAGCTTTATGAACGTGGCAATATTGGTGCGGGTAATCCTGGATTTGGAATTCTGCGCTATCAATGCCACATGCTGGATGGCATCACTGATGTCTTTGTGAGCTTTGATCAACATATTTTTTTGAAGCTTATTGGCGGTTCAGGATAATGGGATGAGGGATTCCTCCTGTGAGCATCGCCACTGACTTGTTGGCAGCTTTGCAGAGAGGATGGAATTCTGGCTTAGTTATAGCTTCAACTGCCAGCTGGTGGTCACCGCGGAACATTTCAGCATTTTTCTGGGGGGCGTATAAATGAGGGGGTAGCTCAGCGTCATGGTCAATAAATACAAACCGCTCAATTTAAATAGTGCGGTCTTCAATTTTATTCCTGTACTCATCAATCTCAGCCAATAGATCCCAAGGATTTTGGTTGAATAAATTGGGGAACAGGCATATTTCTGAGGTTTAGTTCGTTCGTTGGAGAATGCAAAAATTAAACTGGGATCTAATCCTGTGCTTGATTGGATGGAGTGTTTGTGGCACTGGGGCGAGGAGGAGGATTATTGGAGGCTGTTGGCGCAGCTGCAGAAACAGGATTTGGGGGAGGGGAGGAAGGATTGTGCCCCATACTGAAGCTGGGGCAGGTTGGGCGGAAGATTGGAAGCTGTCAGATGGAAAATCATAGCTGTCAGAAGCAGCTAAGGATGTTCCTTTACATTTTGAATGGTACAACCCAAAACAGGATGGACAAATCATCTGTCTGCCCTCGATTTGGGCCCAGAACAGATGGTCAGGGGAAAAGGGGATAACAGCGTGAGTGGGAATCAACAAGGCAATTTTATTTGATTAAGGGCTGATTGTGGCATATGCCTGAGGCCCAGAGAGGCATGTGGCCCCATCTGGGACCACAAATTGCAAGATTGGGTTAGAACCATAGGCTGCCAAACCTTCCATCAGCTCCTGGTGGAGCACCTCAGGGGGAAGGTGGGTGGGCAAACCAGCGAACTAACTACCAAAGTGGTATCCGCTGGGAGCCAGGTCCAAATTGTGGGGAGAGGGGTACCCTGGAAAACCAGGGGCACAGTTGCTGTAGTGGCAGCATCAGCTTCACAGGTAAAGCTGAGATTAAAATACTACTTATAGGGGTGGAAGTCAACAAAACTGGAAGGACACATCACTGCCTGAGCCATTTTGATAATGGCTTGGTCATGGTAAGGGAAAGGTTTCCTATAGTTGACCCTAAGGCTAAAACACATGTTGCTCTGGGGGAGCACCAGGGGGCAGTGGGGCACCGCCTGGGTATGAGCGAGGTTTTTCAAGATCCTTGGGAGGAACGAATCATCCCAGGGGTTTGGTATGACTGGGCAAGCCTGTCCAAGTGCGTTAACTGTCAGACAGAAAATGGCGGGGGAGTTTTCTGCTGCCCCACACTGAGGCAGCCAGTGGGTAATCTGTTGACATCAGAGCAAAACTACAGCAGGCGATTGAGATTTGCTTTTTTCCATATAATTTCTCAGAAAGTTACGCTAAGTTAAAAGAGAATGAGAAGAATTGGGGATAATCTTGCCCTGAATGAATGCCAAGATGTCAAACACCTCCTTGAGGAATATGGTAATATTTTTCCCTCAGGACCAAGTGACTTTGGGAAAATGTCTGGGGTAATACATCAAATCAAAATGGATAATTACCCTCCATTTAAATCCCAAACATATCTAAAATCCAAAGTTGAGGAAGCTCAAGTGGCCTTAAAGTTACAGCAACTGTTGGAGGCCGGGTTACTTTTGCCTTCCAAAAGTCCATGGACTTCCCCACTCTTATTGACTTGAAAAAGGATGGTGGTCATCAGGTTGTTATGGATTATCGCCGCCTCAACTTTATTACTCATAAAGATAACTACCCCTGTAACAATCGAGTTTGTCTCAATCATTGCATTTCCTCTCAGATTCAGATTTTCCAAATCTGAGTCAAATTGCTTTTAAAATACTTTTGGTTTGGTCTTTTTGGGCGTGGGTTGTGCCTCACCTGAGTTGTAGATTAGGCTTGTGCAAGCCTAATCAATGACTTGGGTGAGGCCCCTGAAGGCTGCCTTTATAAGGCGCACCTGCCCATTTAAAAGTTCACTTTAAAATTCTATTACCACTAGCATTCCCTACCTGGGGAGCATTGTCAGTGACTCCTCAGATGAGCTATTGTCGGCAGGGCCTTTTTATGTCCAAAATAAAAACAAAGGTAGTTTCAGGTTTAGCATACCTCACTTAACTGTTGGTCTTTTTCCTGGTCAAGGAGCTTTTTGAGTGAGTTAAGTTGGACCAACCCCCCAGTGGACTTTGCATAACCAACCAGTAGCAGGTGATGTTTGGATTGTTGGTGCAATAAGAACCTCTTCATACTTGGTTAGGCTGCTTTGGTTGCTTGCTGGTGGCACCAAAAGATTATTTTAATATAGGTGGTCAGAACTGGGGTTTTTTCTGTCTATGACACCCCTTCCATATATGACTCTTTACGCTTAATGTCAGGGTCCCACTATTTCTCATCTATGGATTTCGCCAGCGGATACTGGAAAGTAAACTTGTCACCTGAAGATTGGGCAAAATGTGCTCTCATCACAATTGAAGGACTATTTGAGCCCACTCAAATGCCTCAGGGGTTATGTAACGCCCCTGCTTTCTTCCAAAGCGCTATGGACGTACTATTAGGCGATTTAAAGCGCTCCTGCATACTAGTTTATCTTGATGATATTACTGTTTTTCAAGAATCTTTACTGAACATCTAGATCACCTCAGGCAAGACTTTCAGCAGTTGTGGCAATCGTCATTAAAACTAAAGCTGTCAAAATGCTCTTTATTCCAGAGTAATACTTTTTGGGTCATAAGGTCAGCAAAGCCGGAATATCCAAGAGGGACGATAAGGTCGTGGCTATTGCTAAGATGAACCCCCTAAAATTTCTACAATATGTACAAGTTTTCCTAGATATGGTGGTTATTATCGCCAATTTATCATCCAATTTGTAGACACCTCCGAGCCTCTGGTATACCTACTAAAAAAGGAATACCCTTTCAATGAAAAGAAGAGCAACAGCAGGCCTTCAAACTGCTTCGCGTCTCTCTCTAACTCACCAGTAATTATTCATCTAAATTTTGATAAACCCTTCCTCCTCTTTACTGATGCCAGCAATATTGCCATTGGAGCCATACTATCTCAACATGATGAGATCTTAGAGGACCAGCTTATCGCCTACTATAGCAATACCTTATCTAAAGCCAAACGTAATTATACATTACAGAATGCAAATTCTTGGTGGTCTTACTACCCATTAAGTATTTCTGGCCTTATTTATATGGAAAGCATTTCACCACAATTACTGATTATGCTTCCTTATGTTGGCTACAGCAAAGGAAGGACCCTGATTGGAGACTAGCCCAGTGGCGTTAAAATTTCAAAGTTACGATTTTTCCATTATCCACTGACCAGGGCCAATCCACTAAAATGTGAATTGCTTATCTCAGCCTCCCATCTTAACTATAACTGACCCTAAAGAGGATCGACTCTATGACCTCCCAACCCAACCACAGTTTTGGAAGGACGAATCCACAACCCTCCAGCAGGAATTAGCGAAATGATCGGCAGATCTCCAAATCAAGAACGGACAATTGTGTAAACTTGTGTCTAAACAATGGGTGCCTTATGTAAGACCCTTGGCTCAAATTACCATCATATTAAGAAAACATTGGAAAGTTGGCCATGAGGAATTTGGAAAACTTATCAGTGGCTTAAAACTCAGTGTTATTGGGTTGTAATGCATATTTCTGTCCAGGATATATTGGAGTCCTGTCTGTTATGTAAAAGCCAAGCAGGAACAAATCCTTGCTCTCAACATCCAATGGTCCCACCTTGTGAACCATTCCATACAATTAGCATTGATGTTGTAGGACCTTTTCCTAGAGCCTCCAATGAACATCAGTCGCTCCTACTAGCAGTAGACCATCTAACTAAGTGGTTCAAAGCTGTATCACTCCCCACCGCTTTGGAAAAAGCCACCGCCACGTTTTTGTATAATAGGATTATTACCCAGTATGGGTGTCCTAATGTCATTCTCTCCGGTAATGGACAAATTTCCACTTGACGCCAGTGAAAGATTTAGCTGACCTGATGGAAACCACTCATTTATTCTCCACCCCATACCATCCTGCAATAAATGGAATGTTAGAGCAGGTAAATGGCACTCTAACTGCAACCCTTCAGAAAATGACTATGACTGACCCCCTCCATTGGCCCCAATATTAGCCTAGTGCAATTCTGGTCTATCAGATCAGTTACCATCAAATTACTAAGTTATCACCATTCCAAGCGTTGTATGGCAGAAATCCCCATCTGCCTTCCAAAGTCCAGGCGATGCTTGACCAAGCTTCTCCTGAAGCACCTGAGGTCTCTATGCAAAGTATTGCATACAAAACATAATACTTCAAACTCTGGCTGCCTAAAACCTGTCCACCACAACCAATAGAGAAACTTCCCAATCTAACGATAAGCATGATTCCCTATATACCTTCCAACCAGGTGTAGTTAGCCTATTTTACCATCACCAGCCTGGATGTTGTGATCACAAACTGGGTATTAACTGTTCAGGGCCCTATTGAGTCATTTATAGACAGGGAAATGAACATTCAATAGTGGAGGTTGTTCAGGGCACAGTCATCAACTGCATATATAGTCATTTCATCCGTCCATTTTCCCCCTGTGCCAAGATCTAGAGGGGGTATTGTTGGGATTCCCACCCAAACGGAAGAATTTGGATCCGTCAGGTAATGGGTTTTGATCCTGAACTGACCACAAGTCCCACAATTCTGTAAGGGATAATTTCTGATGAAAGTTGATAGCTATTGAGGTCAGCGATCAATCCTGATTCAACCCACAAGCCCAAACTTCTGTCTTGCATCATCCCTGATGAAAGTTGACTATGATCAAAATTGGTGATCAACCTCAACCAATATACCAGAATCCTGCTCTATTGGAGTCACACAACATCAAGGTTCAAACATGAGCTATGAGGATAGCTCTATCAGATTGACCAACTCAATTGGGGCGTGTACCAAATACCCGATTTGTTTATTTATTATCTAGGCTTGGAAGGCTTAGATAATCCCTGATCAAATTTCTCAATTTCCCTTAAAAGTGGGTATATAATAATAAAACTTCACGCTTTTTCTCCCTTTTTCAAAATTTTAAGTGAAGATTGTAATTATTTGGATTTTACCACACCAGACATGTTATCTGGATTAGACAAGACTTCTTAACCAAGAGAAGCTACCCTGGTAAGAAACCAACACCCTAAAACTTCAGGTCACCTGGTTTATCAAACATAAAAAAGATCCGTGGTACTAATCATGATCCTGACAGTTGGTAAAAGGAGAGCACCTATTGGAAGTATACTGAGCTTTGTTGTAGCTTAATTGGGCCAGAGGTAGATGGAAAGCCCAGTCAGAATGATTTGCTGTGGTATAAAACCTAAAAACTGCTTAAGGCACTGGTTCACTCTTCAGTCTGCCCATATGACTGGGGGTGGTAGGCAGTAGAGCGGCACAGAAAATCTTAAGCGTTTTGCACAACTCCTCCAAAACATGGATGTGAACTGGGGTCCACAGTCACTGATAATCTCATGGGGCACCTTATGGAGAGGAAACACCTGAGAAACAAAAACTCTGACCATTTCCGCCACATTTACTATAGTATATAGGGAATGAAGTGCGTGAACTTTGTAAATTGGTCCACCACTACCATGATTGCATTATAGCCTTTATACGCAGGTAACTCCACGATGAAATCAACTGATAAGGAAGTCCAAAGGCCTTCAGCCTTTTAAAAAGGTACCACCAACCCTGCAAGGGCCTGGAAATTTAGCTTCATCCTATTGCAGACCAATCATTCCTTACAGTACCTTGCAACGTGTGAGGCTAAACCCTTCCAATAATAATTGCGGCAAATCATCTCCATGGTCTTCGCCTTTCTCAGGGTGCCCAACGGTAATCCCATAATGATGGGCTCAGATGATAATGAGGCGAAGTAAACTGATAGGAACCTATAGGCATCCCTAGAACCACGCCATCTCATCTTTAACGTGGTTGACCCTAGTAATTTATCCTTGATTTAACTTGCTATTGGCGAGATCATATTATAATCTTCTGACAGGGGCTGTGAAAGGACTAAATTAATGAATATATCATATTCCTCCACATTTTCCAGAGGAGCAAGCGCTGACCTATGGGTATGGGGGAGGGATGTTGGGACACAATCTTACCTAAAGAATCATCAAATGGGTGTTGTGTACCTCTACCTCCCTCAGGATTTGGAGCTAACGCAGGTTTTCAGCTCAAAGCATCCGCCAAACCATTCTCCTTGCCCTTTGTAAACTCATAAGAAAATACAAATTGGGCTAGGGTCTCATGCCAGCAGGTTTGCCGCGGGGTCAAGATATGAGGTGCGCGGTAGTACAACAAGGCATGGTAATCTGTACAAATGCAAAATGGTTGGGATGAGCCATGCAAATGATGACGCCAATAGGTAAGCACCTCAACAAGTGCAAATAACTCTTTGTCATAAATGGCGTAGTTTAACTCAGGCAGAGACGTCTTCCAAGAAAGATATCCCACCAGATGCTATATTCCATTTTCGCCTACTTGTAATAAGGCTGAAGCTAGGGCGAAGTTGGAGGCATCATTAGCCACAAGAAACTTCTTTATTAGATCTACATGGTAAAGGTTGGACGTATACAACAGGGTGCATTTTACCACTTGGAAGACATCCTGAAAAACTGGGGACCACTGGAGCACTTTTTCCCCACTCGCCTTATATAAGGGCGCCACCACCACAGAAAAAATTTGGTTTTAATTTCTTAAGGAAAGTAAACGTACTCAAAAAACTCCTCAATTCCCTGACCAAAGTTGAGGTGGGCCACTCACAAATTGCCTCTCCTTTTCTGGAGTTATCATGTGGCCTTGGGTAAACATGACGTTACCCCCAGAAGGTGACCTGAAACTTGAAGAACCTGAAATTACTTATTTTTAGCTTAAGGTTTGGCTGCCCTTAAATACTCAACACTTTCAACAGGTGTAATGCATGGGACTTTTAATCAAGGGCCAAACCAGAATATCATCCATGTAGGCCACCGCGCACACACCTAGCAGGCCCCTCAAGGCTGCATCTATGCGGCATTGGAATATAACAGGTGCATTTTTAAGCCTAATGGGCATAATTTAAAGCTGTAAAATTCTTTTTATACTAGTAAAGCAGTGAGCCACTCCTACCCTTCTTGATCCAGACCTGATTGAACAAATTTAAGTAATCCAGTTTGGATATTTTATCCTTATCTACATAGTGAGAAATCTGTGAGTCCAACGGGATGGGATATAAATCTGGTATAGTGACTTTATTTAGATTTCCAGATCTACGCATGGGCTTAGAGTACCATCAACTTTCTCCACAAAGAGAAGTGGGGAGTATAGCGGAGAAATACGCTGTAATGTTGCACCTTTAGCTAACTGCTCTTTATAACACACGTTTAAATATGCCTCATCACGTACAATCAGAGGGTAAATGGGTGAAGATATGCACACTAGGTCAACCGTGAGTTTGAACTCACAATAAAACTCTAAATGAGCGAGTGGTACATTGGCTGAAACTGCTTCAAATAAAGGTTACAACCCTTCTAAGAAATATTTTAAGGGTACCTCCAAAGAGGGCTTCAGCAGCAAATCTAGACTGAATGTGTTGACCTTGGGCCATTGGGGCAAATTGCCCTGAGATTTCGCACAGACATGAAGACAACTAATTCATGGCCATTCTTCAAAGTAAATAATATGGTATTGTCTTTCAAAATAGCCTTGACATTAAAAATTCGCCACCATTCCACTGCTAAAATAATGGGGTACAAGAGGTTTTTGATTTCTTGGAAGTGGCCAGCCAAATGATATATTCCGGCTTAATAATCCACTAACCCTGAACCTTCAGCGTTGGAATACCTTGGGAAGCCCATCCCCTAACCATATCACCTGGCAAGTAATTCAATTCAAGGTAGTCGGTTAGGTATTGGTCAGTAAAATTCTCAGAGGCTCCTGTATCCACCAAAATAGTTGTGCTGAATTTCCTTAAAGGGGATGAATGGTAGCAGTCAACAAAAAATCCAGAATGAACTTTATCCATAGCTGATAACACCAAATCCTCACCAGAAGATCCTTCACTGGGTATAACCGTGCATCCAGGATATGTTTTTGCATCATAAAATGGAGAGTGAACAATTGGCCACTCTTGCTATTGGGGTCACATATCCCAACACATCTTCATCAGTTTCAAAACATTCTTGTATTTAAAAATAAAATTCTTTTCCGCCTCCTATGTTCTGCAAATCATGGTAGGGGTCAAGCGCGGGTTCTCTGGGGTAATCTAGTATACAGAAATGGGTTCCACGCTATATAAATAAGAGATGATATTAAGCTCATTTTTATTTAAGTAATTTGCGTTGCAAACGCGTTTTTAGGCATAATTGACCCCATACCAGATTTGGTGGCCAGTCATACATTGTTATTCAAGGCCATAACCATCAGACCTTTGTCAATGATCCTGCCTGCAGCATCTGAACATGGTGCATAGAAAAATCATTTTATTGAAATTTTTTACGTTAATTTTGGCGCTAGACTCTCCTAGACCCTCAAATTCCGCCAGAATGGAGAAGGGATCAGTGGGAGCTCTGCCCCATTCAGGAGAAAAATCATAGTCTCAGACGCCATATTTATATGGGCAGCAACAGATGACATCATTTCAGCGGAATAAACCGTGACATCTAATTTAACTTTGGGGCTGACCCCTGCTCCCCTTCAAATTCCACCAAAAATGAAGGAAATGGAAGGATAAGATTCTTCTTTTTTAAGAGGCATGCGCAAGTTTTTGGAGCTGGTATTTATAGGGGCCACCCTGGATGACAATGACAGCCAAATTACCTGACCCCTTCTGGGTTGGGGTGAAAAATTTTTCCCAAAAAGCTCTTGTTAGAAAATCGCCTTATCCATGAAAGTGGGCTCTGCTGGTCAGCAGGACAACCTTTATGAAGACTGGCTGACCCTTGTCATTTCACCTTAGGCAATGGGGCCAGCAGCGCTGGATGACCCCTTGGCATGTCACCAACGCCATTTGGGAATCCCCCAGCTTAAACCCCAACCCGTGAGAATAAACATAAACTTAATAAAAAGGGAGATTAGGCAAAGGGAGATCTTTATTGAAAGGGAAGCACCAGTTATTTATATATACGAAGGGCTACTGACCCATCGTTGACTTATCAGCTCATTGCTGGATCTTCCAGCCAACCACTCTCAATTTCTACCACTGCGCTTCTCTCTTCCCTGGTGTCAACCCTCTCGTCCCATCCTTCCCAATGTCCAAATATTAGTTTTGGCTCATCCAAAGCATTCAGTCACTGGTGAGCTGTATAAATCATTATATAAATAAATATTAAATTTAGGTTTGACTTAGTAACTGTGCGCCAGAAACATCCTTAGCTGCTTGGTACACTTGTGATTTCTTAGCTTCTCGCCAATGACACATTTTGACTGTCCTAGTTGATTTTTTGAGAATTATCTTCCTCAGGTAATATTAAATCATTATATATAAGGTGCCAGAAACAACTTTGGCCGCATCAAACTCAAAATCTTCAGCTTCCGCCAGCATACTATAAATAACATAATCAGATCATACTTGGCTACTAGTCGCTGATGATCCATATACTAATTTAGGCAGTAATTGGCCCTGATTAAACCTAACTCCCAATCTCAGAAGTTAACTGGATTTGGCTCAACCCACATTGGGGAGCAACTACCAAGCAATTACTCCAAATAACATGATTTACAGTTGATGAGCTATTCCACCAGGATTGGCCATTTCATTCCAAATAACAGTTAATCATTGGAGAAAACTATCTGGTTATAATTCTGAAAGCTTAATCAGATTCATAAAACGAGCAGGGGAAGTGTGACACAGTAGAGTGTCCCTTGCATGGACATCTAAAGCGGCATAGAAAATGACTTTTTATAAAATGATGGACACAGGTAAGCCCAAGACACAGGGAGATTCATGAAAATAAAGACATAAAAAATGCTCAATTCCATGGTGTACAAATAACCTACATATGGTAAGAAAGTGGCGGAACAAGGTTGCTCTGCCCCAAGGGTTGTTTCAAACCCTCCATGGTCTTGAGCACCCACAATACAGCATTATACACATACAACACCAAGGCTGGTGCCCTGAGTAGAGCTCAACACATTCATTATACTCCTGGAGGAGGGGAGTCAAGTCTGATTTTATTATAGGGTGAAGATGTGGTGGTAATTTGGAAGCCTAAGCTGTCAGGGTAAATCCTGACATTAGTGAAATTCCTGAGATTATAGATATTGTCAGTCAGATCAATATGATATGTGATGAAGTTAGATCGAATAATTGCATATCAAATGAATGATTGTAGTGAAAATATTCGATAAACCTTTAAATTAATTCATTTGCAATAGTATTGTTTCAATTAAGCGCACCAAAACGAATTTATGATGAGACTGAGACGATTCCCACTGCCTTTTAAAATCACATGCAGGTTTCAATCCCATAAGCTCCAGAGAAGAATAATGCACTGTTTAAAATTAATTAAGCTTAGGTAAGTCCAGGAAGTTGGATGGTATATAAAACCAAGGCATTCATTTGGTTAGCTTTGCGGTCAATAAAATAATCCTTATAATGCAAACAATATTTAGTTTATTTACTAAAGTGTTATCATTACCGATCTACCACCCCAGCCTACAAGAAACTCCCTTCCAACTTTCCCCTTTTAAAGCCATGTCTTTAAGCAACTCCCATACCAGCTTAACCACCATTCCTTACACCTGGACACCTCTATTGTCCTTGTCATAATGGGCTAAACCCCTTGGCTATGCTAACTCATGGTTAGCTACCCCCAACCAGGTCAATAGTACACCTATCTCTGACATAAGCAACCAGTCTTTAAACGGTCCATACCCACCATGTACTCACCAAAATGGTGGAAGTTACACCACAAGAAGCAAAAAAAGAAACGGCCAGCTGGCACACAGCCAATGGGAATGATACCATCATGGACAAGAGCATAACAACTACGGTGCACAGCCAAAACTCCTGAATACCACTACAAATGTAAGTCCAGGGGAATGTACCCTGTGTGTCAACTGGGCCCTCTTCCCATTTACAAACAAAAAGGCTCCAAAGAAGGTGGCGGTACATCTCATCACCCAGGGAGATCTTGCCCACGTGGTAGACAAACGCTGGGTTACAGCCCTCCCTCTTTGGGTCCCTCCCCCAGTGCCCACGTTCTCCTCTCCTGAACTCATATGCCTGATTGGGGAAATTTGCACCAAAATTGCTGAAATGAAGTCAATCAGTCTAAAAATGAGTGTAAACGAGCCCAATGATTGAGATCAACATAGTTGAAAAGGAATGAAGATTGACTCATTGGCTGGAATTGCTGACCATTTTGATTTGGTTAATACCTCGATCATTAAAATTAACCCCCTTCCAAAATCGTTGGGTATGATCCCCAATGCGCAGGTAGCAGCATTGAGCACCATTGGCAATAGTTTGAAGCTCCCTCCTAGCCAATTGGGCATTGTGGCTGATGTAACGTTTTTAACCAAACAAATGGCCCAACGACCAGGCATGGCAGGTTGGGCAAGTCAAACTTATTCCCAACCAAATGGAACGCCCCTATGTGTGGTGGCCTTGGGAAATTCCCGTTGCTCATTGGGCTAGACGCTATCACGCCAAATGCTGGAAATGCAGTCGAGTCTCAGTTCAGGCGTTTGGGATTGAACCAACAGCGACCCAGCCTGCTGCCAAATTCTTTGATGTCAGTTCCCAGTGAACTTACATGCCCCCATTACCTAATAATTCACTGGTTAGATCAAATTTGAGAATTCAATCCTGATTTGCTTCCTCTCCAATTGACCACTATTTAATCAGTCACATTGCACTGAGAAAATTGTTGGTCAATTTTTCTTCCTTAAATTTCCCATTAAAAACCTTTTCTAAATATTTAGTTTTTATGTTGAAAAATAAACTGCCTTTTCCACTGACCCTCACACTCCCCGCGGGGTTAACGGCCATACTCATCTGGTATTTTATTATGTGCCTTTATGAGATTCTGGCTCACCGGCAGTTTTTAAGAAAATTCCTTTCCAGTTCCATATTTGCCATACCAGCAGCAGTGCCTTTGGTATTATGGTTTGATGTTCGGGTGCTCTGGCACCTAGGATGACAGGCCAGTCTAATTCTTACATGATGTTTGCCTGACAACAAAGACCTTTTAATCAGAATTAATATCAGCGAGACCAAAATAGGATTGGTTGACTAATGGTAAGATTGTGTCTGTAACGCTTCAGTTTCACTAGAGGTGGTGAGCGAGGGCCCACCACAATGCTATTGAACACTCCGCTGAGGAAAAAGAGAACATATCACTTCCCAGAAGGATGGTGCACAGAAGGGCCCAAGAAAGGGTGGCATGCATTTGGGTAATTTGAACTACGTGGAGGTCGCAATCAGGATTAAATAAATGCACATAGACAAAATAAAACAAATGGGGTCCTTTATTAAATTATTTGACCAACGAGGATAGTTGGTATTGAGAAATCAAATTTAAACAATGGGTGAGAAGTTGTCAATCTGTGGGAGAGGTGCTAAGCCCAAATGAGCCAATAAGCGCACAGTATCATTTTACATGGTGCTGTAGCTCAAAGTGATCTGAACTTGGGTTATTGCTTGCAGCTAATTTGTCTGGATTTGGTAATATTGTGGACAGAAAGGGTTTTGAAACCCTGTTCTTCAAGCAACCATAACAATCTATCTGGCTTAATAATATAGCTGATGCATATTAACGCCCTTTCTGTAACGCAGGGATGACATCACACACATCTCCAGGACCAACCTGGGCATATTTTGCCTATACCCAGTGTTGGTCCAGGATATGTTTTGAGTCAGGGAGCCTTTGCAACTTGACCTTTTTGGCCTCCTGACGTCCAGCCTTGTCTTTATAGTATGTGCATTAATTATGTCATTAGCCATGACACCAGTACCACAACCAATGGATGATGAGTCCCTCTCAATTGTTTACTAATGGTTTTTCCTGGCCAACCTGCTTTGTTGGTCGACTTGGTTATATATAGCCCCATTTGTTTTATTTCAATAAGTTATGTGTTTAATACTCTTTGCCAACCTCCAGGGGTTTTAGATATTAGAACTTGTTCAACCTTGCCCTGGGCCCTTTGGGCATCGTCCTCCTTTATGGTGCATTGTTTTCTCTAGTGCTATGGCATTATTCTCAGGTTGTGGGGTGAGCCCTTCCACACCAACTCTCTGGGAACGTGAGCATTATAGACATGCTCATGACATCTAGTCCCAAAAATTTATTTGCTAAAATGTATGATAAACTTCCCATTTAGGCTCTCCATTCCCCAGAATAATTCAACCCTCAGTGGAAAGGAGCCTTATTGTAATGGTGCTGGATGGTGATGTCCAGTTGAGCTCAAACCAGTTGTGTTTCCCTTGCAACCAAAAACCCCCATTTCAATGGAAATTACAAATATAAATGAGCCCTTTTTAAGCTCTTGAAAGACGAGATTTGGCCCAATTTATGTATATCATATTACCTGAGAATCTTTAGCTGACCACCGACATGATTTGCCACACTAAGAAAATGGAAAAAAAATCTATAAAAGTTTATGGAAGTTATGTATGCTAATTCAGAAGATGTTGATGGGTAGTCCCATCAGCAATACAAGTAGTGAACTATCCCACTCACTTCTTTTAAGTTGAGAAAATATCCTGGTGGCACTATTAAGTCTAAAGCAGATACTACTAATAAATTGATTACTTTGTATGTTATGATTAAAGAATATTTAAGGTATTTTTTGCTGTTTGAACTCTTTCTTCACATCCAGGAAAGTTTAGGACCACTACACTGGTGGATACTAGTACATCTAAGAGATTTTATCGTTCAAGACCTATCTGACTACCTTAAGTTACGCTACATACACAATAATATGGTTAAGGCAGGTGTTTATTGGGTTATCCCCACACAATAAAAGTTCAAGGGCTTATAGATTATCAAGTTGGTAAGTACCACCTGTCTGATCACTTCTTGGTGATCAAAAACGCTCTGCACCTAATTGTCTTGGGAGTGAAGTGGTGGCGAAAATTTATATCAGAAAAGCTTATAAGCTAATACTCTGACTTAGTCCATAAAGTCTGGTCAGGAATTAAAAATCCCTATGTCTGAACTAGAAATTCTGAAAAATTTGCCTCAGTGGCGTAAGATACATACACTCATTTTTGCAACTCTGCTGAAGCCCACTTTAGAAGTTCCTTTAACCACCCCCTTTTGGAAGGGTTGGAATCTTACTGGATGTGTCTTTGACAAGTGCCTTACCTGATCATTCAGAATTTGTGATTTTTAAACTCAAAGTTGACCTGGTTCACATTTCCTCCCCAATATACTCTTTGACTCTGAGGTAAAAAAACAGCATTGGATGTTTGGATTGCAGAGCAACTTGAAAAGGGAGCCATTTTTCAGCGTAACTCTCCAGTATGCTCCCCACTTCTATTTGTAGAAAAAGCGGATGGTACTTTATACCATTGTGTATTTTATGGTAACTTGAATAATGTTACCATACACAATCAGCACATTCCTATAGAAATATAAATTGCCCATTATTTAAATAAAGCCAAAGTCTTCTCCAATCTGGACATCTTGAATGCATCTAACCAGATCCGCATTAAAGAAGGGCTGGTATGGCTCACTGCATTCCATACTAAGAAGGGGATTTTCCAATTATAGGCCATGCCTTTTGGGCTTAAGATTGCACCTGCAATATTTCAACATCAAATTGTTGCAACGTTGGGAGAATTTTTAGGTGTATATGCTGTAGCATATATGAATGACATATTGTTTTTTCCCTGACCAAGCATCCAATGAGATTCACCTGTGGCAAGAGGTTAAGCATTTGAGAGCAGCAAAGTTGCCTCTTAAAATCAGTAAATTTGAGTTTTTAAGTTCCAGGTCACCTTCTTGGGCGTCATCATTTTTGAAAAAGGCCATATGATCACTATGTATAAGGATAAGTCAATTTGTGATTGGCTCATGAAATCTCCATTAAAGAATTGAGAAGCTTTTGAGAACGTGAACCTTCCTTAAGAAGTTAATGTCAAATCTTTTAAAGGTTACAGCACCTTTTTATTAAGCCAGTGGCACTAAATATTCAGTGGTCATATACCCTAAGGGATGCTGTAACGGATCAGGTGACACCTGATCCATACATTGCTTCAGATCAGTTAGTACTGGATCCAAATATGGGATTAATAGGAAGGAACCTGAATGTGAGGGAATTGGAGCAAGGGAAATCCAACTGTCCAAAGCCAAAACAATCTGATTCAATGTGACATCAGACTTACAGGCAGCATGGATTATAATTCAGTGGGGTATGAAATCTTTGCCTGAGATGTGCTGGATGGTTCAGAAGAGCCTGGCGAAGGAGAAAGATTATTTGATATGAATAAAGTACTATTTTTTGGGGATAGGCTGGCCTGAATGGCCAGTTGAGTCTTCTACAAAATCCTAAAATTCAATAAAGAATTGCTTGCATAAGAAAAGATTATTTTATTTTAGGTAATATAATTGGATTAATGATATGGGCCCCATTAGTGGGCTTGATGTGGCGTTGGCATGGATCTCAGAACCCTCCTACAGCGTGTGGACATTGATCTGAGGGTGCGTGGCAACAATGAAACTTGGCGGATGGGTTTGGGGATTGGCGCTGGCAGGCTGGTCCCTAGTAGAGTCAGCTATGAGGCTCTTACTTGCCAATTTCCTTATGGAATATTGGCACAAACCCGTTAATTACAGATGCCTTCCAGGCATGAAGTGCACTTTTCTCTCAACTTCAGAACCTCGTCATTTGGACCCTAATTTAGAGTTTATAGTGACTAGTGCGCTTCCGTTTTTGATATTTCAGCTGCTCTGTTACAAGTGGGCAAATATTGATTTGAGCATTCTGTAGGATATTTTCCAAAAAGGTTCTCCTTACCTGAGTTATTTAATGCTGTTTATGATAAGGAACTTTTGGCAGTACAGGAAGCAGTAACTTACTGGTGACATAACTACTGGGTTCTTCAGCCATTCTGGGTTTGCGCTGACCATCAAGTGCTGTTGTACTACCATGCACCTCATGTACTAACTTCACAACGAACTTGTTGGCATGAGATCCTTGCACAGTTTTTGTTCTCATGTGAGTTTACAAAAGGCATGGATAATGGTCTAGCTGATGTCTTAAGTCGCAATACTACATTAGCTCATGACACCAATGAGGCAGAACTCCATAACACTCACTTAGTAATTTGTCTTGGGAAAATTATGTCTAATAAGACAGCTATAAACATTTGTGCTCCAGGTCTTGCTTCCTTAGAGAACTTGGATGAGTATATTATGTTCAAATAGGTTATCTTGTCACAATCTATATCTTCAGAATATAACAAAAATTTTCTAAGTGGAACATGAACCAGTAAATTAAATGAAGGGGTACCATGTAAAAGGCATTATGATATGGTTCCAGGACTGCTTATGGGTTATTAATGACCTCTTCATATAGAGATAATCGAGTAGCATCATAATGGGGTAACTATGGGGCATCCTGGGAAGGGAAACCTCCTGTAGCTTATCTGCTGCACTTATGTTTGGAAGAAAATTATAACAGCTTACATGGTATACCAAGGAGTGCCTTATTTGCAACAGGAAGAACCCAAATTGTCAGCCTCTTGCTGGCTTGTTGGTACTAGTCCAAAAGTCAAAGGGGCCTTGGACTCCATTTCAGTGGATTTTATTGTATAATTGCCCCTCTTTGAAGGGTATTTTATATCATGGTGGTGGTGGACAGTTCACCAAGTTAGCTCATTGTTGTAGTTGAAACTGCAACTGGGCAAGATTGGCACAGGTAAAGCTCTCTCTCCGCTTGGCGTAACTTTCCAAGCAATTTATTTGGTTAATTAAAAGCAAACACTTAATTGCACACCAAAGTCTTGCTCCAATGTCATTGGATCCATCGCCGACTGTCCCAGTGTGAGGCAGCGGCAAAACTCCCCCTCTGTTTTCCATCCAACAGGAAAACGCGCTCAGACTGGCTCGCCCAGTCATTCCAAACCCTTGGGATGATTTGTTACTCCCAAGGATCTCAATGCCCATTTCATATGAAACCAAGTGGTGCCCTGCTGCCCCCGGTGCTCCCCCAGAGCAACATGCATTTTGGCCTTAAGGTCAAATATGGAAAATTCTTCCCCTGCAATGACTAAGCCATTATCAAAATGGCTCAGGAAGTGATGACACCAGCCTGTTCTATTGACTTTCGCCCCTATAAAAAGTACTTTGATCTCAGCTTCCCCTGTGAAGCTGATGCAGCCACTGCGGCAACGGTGCCATTAGTATTTAATATTATTCCCCTTCCAATAACTCAGACCCAGCTCCCAACGGACACCACCTTGGTGGTCCAGTTCACTGGTTTTCCCACCCACCTCCCCCTGAAGTGCTCCATCAGGAGCTGATGGAAGGTTTGCAGCCTACAGCGCCAACCCCATCTTACAATTTGTGGTCCCAAATGGGGCCCACGCCTCGCTGGGCCTCGGGCATATGCCACAATCAGCCCTGAATTTACAAAAATTTCTTTGGCAATTCCCCCTTGTGCCACCATCCCATCTGCCCCCAACCATCCGTTCTGGGCCCGCGTTGAGGACGGATGGAAAATTTGTCCAACCTGTTTCAAGTTAGACCACTCAAAATGCAAATGCCCATACTCAGAAACTTCCACCGATGCCAAAAGTTTGCCTGATGCCCAACAATCCGCCACCCACCCCGCGCCAACTCTGACATGGAGTATGATCCTACCTTTCCCTCCTCCAATGCCTGATGCCCAACAATCCGCCACCCACCCCGCGCCAACTCTGACATGGAGTATGATCCTACCTTTCCCTCCTCCAATGCCTGATGCTGCAGCTGCACCTGCAGCCACCAATCAGTATCCACCTTGCCCCAATGCCATAAATAATTCATCCAATCAAACATCAAATTAGATCCCAGTTTGATCCCATGCATCTGCAAACGAATTGACCAAACCTCAATCGTATACTGATCCCCCAATCCAATTCAACCAAAACCCATGGGAATTATTGAATGAAATTGACAAATCAGGCAACGTCATTGAAGAACTGACGCTGCAAGTTGAGCGGCTCTATAACGCAGAATGGGATGCAAAATTCCCGCCTCATAAATATGTCCCACAACCTTACGTCAAACTGTTCTACAGCAACCACCAGCTTGCAGTAGAAGCAGCCGCCACACCAGATTGCCATCCGCTCTGCAAAGCTGCCGCCAAATCCGTGGTTGCACTCGCAGGAGGAATTCCACCTCCTGTCATCCCCAAAAATTTTACTGCGCAAAGTAAGATAAACATGAAAACTTTACACAAAAATGTCACTGAAGCCATCCAGAATGTGGTAACAGTAGCACAGAATCTGAAAGCAAAAATCACCTGAACCAACATTGCCATGTTTGTTATATTCCCAGACGCCCGCCTCAAAGCTGAAGACGCTTTGCCAAATACATCATTGGCATTATGATGGCTGGTAACTATTTGGAAGTTCCAGTCATCTAGGATATCAAGCCCCATGCCGATGATGCCCCCACACCCTTACTATCTGCCTTAACACGCACCCTACTCTGGGATGAGATGGATGCAGCCAAAGATAAGCCCCCTGATCCCCCCTCCCCATCCACCATGGAGGGATAGCAGTATTCGCTGCCCACCTGGTAGGATAAGTATTAGGTATGATTCAATCAATCCATCCATTTTGGGCGTTTTGTTTGAATCATTTTTTTATTATGATTTTTAGTTTTAGTTTGGTAATGTCCATCCCCTGGTCAGCTTACCTCGGTTATATAAAAAGATTAACACAGGTATATTCAGCATTTAAACAGATATAAAAGTATGAATACACTATACCACAGAATAAACTGAAAGTAGGATAAAATAAGCTTTAGTAAAAAGCCTTTATTCCAAGTTAATCTTTGTGTACTTCCAGCGTTGGGGATCCAGCATAATGAAAACCAATGTATTTTCAGAAAGAGGCAGATGCTAGGATTTGCATTGCCGCGTTCATCCCAATTCCAGTACCAGGCCCTTCATTTTTATACCCCATCCTCTAGTGAGTCAGATTTCCCTGCAGCTTCCATATCTTTTAGCAATTCCTTCTTATGGTTTTCTAATAGGCTGTGAATAACCTTCTTATGGTTTGATAATAGGCTGTGTATAAATGAGCCTGAAACTTGATGGCCATATGTCCAACGTCAAGCACATCTTAGAGCTGATAGTTTTATATTGGGCACATCTTGGTAATTATCTGTCCAACGTCAGGCACATCCAAAATGTATCAATTAATAAAAACTTGGGACATATATGGCTGAATCATTTTGGGAAAACTTGATTGATGATAATGGAACTAGTTTGGGAAGCTGGAAATTTAGTTAATTAACAGACAGGGATTGATCTTCCAAAAGTCAGGATAGTATAGTGGTTTAATAAATGCTTGAATTTGGTCAGGAGCTAATGTTAACAAATTATCTGATGTCAGATTGATGGGATTTGATATGCCAAGGGAAACATAGATAGTTGGCATGAGGTTAAAAGTGAGGTCTATAGGGCGTTAGGGTATCATACCCAAAGTCAATATCCTATGGTTGGTCAAGCCTAAATTTCAACGCTCATTTTATTCCATATAACATCAGCGCATATGGTAAGTTTATCTATTTCTCACGTTTAATTCGCTCAAGTAATACCCCAGGAAATTATTTGTGATTGTTGACCACAGTTCACATTTATATTTTGGAAAATGTTGTTTAAAAACTCTTCAAATTTGTCCCTGCCAATCTACTGCCTTCCATCCTCAATCTGATGAGCAGACAGAGTGAGTGAACCAGTGTTTGGAACAATTATTGTGGTGTTATATGGCCGCTGACCATTCAAATTGGGCCTCACACCTTCCTTTAACAAAATATTACAACACTTAGAATTCCTCAATGAGATGTTCTCCTTTCTTTTCAAATTATGGAATTTGCCACACATCTAACATGGAACCAGTTGTGGGCTCAAAGTGGAATCTGTAGTAGACTTTGTTAAGTTCATCAGGAAAGTAGATCAGTGGTAAATACAAACTTGGAGTCTTCTATGAAGGTATACAAGAAGAATGCTGAAGGTAAGAGAAGGTTAGGTCCTAAATATAAGGATATAGATCTTGTGATGCCTGATGCCAAGAATATCCCTACCAAGCAGCCATGTAAGAATCTGGGGCTAAAGAGGGTATGAACTAATCACATTGTTAGAGAGGTGGATAATGCCTCCTACCAGCTTGATCCTCCACAAAAGTTCCAAATCTTTGCCACCTTTTATGTGAGTAAACTGACTCCATTTGATGGTTCACCTCCTGAGACCCCAGAGCCATATCTTATCGATGGGGCACCTGAGTGAGAGGTGGAGGAAATCGTAGCCTCCTGT
Organism: Massospora cicadina; assembly: GCA_022478985.1. NCBI lineage: Eukaryota > Fungi > Entomophthoromycota > Entomophthoromycetes > Entomophthorales > Entomophthoraceae > Massospora > Massospora cicadina. Next base: position 40,034 of record JAKSZP010016133.1, on the reverse strand, counting down.
CAATCTATAAGAAGTCTTGTATATAGAGTATATTGGAAAGGTCTTGATGCTACAGAAAACAGCTGGGCATAACCTGTGATTGTTCAATTGTAATGGATGGAACCACCCAGCTTCCGTTTTCCTGATGCCTTATATTTAGTGGATTAAATCAATGCCAAAATCAGTCCAACAGCAAAGTTGGACCACTTAGGTAGGCTGTTAGGTTGGATACTACCATCCTGTCTTTAACCCTTGAAATCTAGGTAAATCTCAGATGTGGGAAAAGAAAGATGGGGTAAACAAGATGCAAACCATTAAAGTAACCTTTATTTTCATTTAGCATAATAAAAAATTAGGTGAGGTGAATTCTGGCATTTTACTGGTCTATTGAGCGAAACAAGGAAAAGATAGAGCAACCAGAGAGGGCCAATGCCCCTGAAGCTCAAGGTTTTGTTCATGTGACAAAACCTTGTCACGCCCCAACCATCCAGAGAAGGCATGGACCTAAGAAGCCAAGAGAGTTGTTTTCTTAATTGAGGTTCATAATGGCATGGGCTCAACCTTTAAGGTCGCCCTTTGGGGAGCCCTCCCCAAGCTATCATTTAGGCCCAAAAAGCTTAATGTATAGTTCTGGGGAGGGCACAACCCTGGTGTTGAGCTGACCTCAAACAGAAATCCCCCAGTAATTTTACTTAGGATTTAGAATTCAAATTCCAAGTTAAAATAGGACAAATGGTTTAAACCATTTTGTCATACCCATGTGCAAGACCTGATTGATTGATACAGAAATGCTCTTCTGATGTCACAAGTTTAAGTCACACCTGTAATTGCAGCCATGAAGTCACCCGCAGCTTATAAGAACTTCTCAATTGCTGATGCCCCTGGTGGAGGGTGGTGCCACAGAAACTGAAGGGTAATGACATGTCACATGATATGGTTGAAAGTGCAAAGTGTGGGGACAAGGAGGAAAAAAGAAGGCCAAAGGAGTCAAATTGCCCACCCTCCCTGTCAGGATTCCCATCCAAATGATGGATTTGGATACATTGAAAGATGGGAATCATTCCCAAATTGACCTCAAGGCCCACAATTCAGTTGGGGACAATCTCCAATGAAAAGTGACAGCTATTGAGGTTGGTGATCATTCCCAATCTGACTACAAGCCCAAATTTCTGTTGGGCATCAAGCCTGATGGAAGTTTACTATGATTAAAATTGGTGATAAACCTTGACTGACATACCAGGATCCTGCTCCCTTGGAGTCATCCAACGTTGGGGTTCAAACCCAAGCTATGAGTTGAGCTCTGTCTGATTGATCAAATTAATTGGGGTCTTATACGAATCCTCAATTGGTTATCTATTAGATCTAGGCTTGGACGGCTTAGATGGTTCCTGGTCAAATTCCTTGACTTCCCTTAAAAAGCAAGTATTGAATAATAACTTTACGCTTTTTCCTCTTTTTACAATTTTAAGTTAAAATTGATTTGTTTTTTAGGAATTGCTTATCCGGATGTAAAGACTGGAAAAAGTCTTTTGACCAAGAGAAGCACAAATAAGCAAATCCAACACTCTGAAACTTCGGGTCCTGGCCTAAAAATATTAAGGGATACAAGGTAATACACCCATGGTCCTGACACTCCCTAACCTCAGATATACTATAGTTCAACGCTGGGTTAAGGCTAAGCATGTAAGTCTGGGGGAGCACCAACTTCACTTTGATTGGATGGAATTCCCATTCCCATCAAAAAAGGGTCTGAGAAGGCCAGCTTCCCCCTTGTTTCCCATGGTGACCTTACCTATGTGGTTGACATGCGGAGGGTAACAGCTTACCATTTAAAGATCCTGCCACCCATCCCAGTATTAACTTTGAGCAAATTAATTGATAAATTAAGGGGATTTGTATCAAGCTATCAGAGAGTTGGCATTCTCTTGGGATGAAAGGTTTGAATAAAGGTGAGGGCATCAAACTTTCAGCATCAAAGCCTAAGAGTCCCAAACCCTCAGCAACATAACCTGATGGGCGCACACTTTTGGAAAACAAAGCGTCTAGTGTTGAATCTTTGGAAAAGCTCGCCATAGGCATCAGGCCATTGGAAAATGTTGCTGACAGTTTAAAACCTCCCTGGAAACATCAAAACCTTAATCCAATATTTCTCGCTTGATCAAATGGACTCCAGAGTGACTGGGTTTGGGTAGGTTGGGTGCCCCAAACCCATTTCTGACCTCTTGGGACTGCCCCTGCGTAGGGTGGCCTTGGGAGGTTCCTGCTGCCTGTTGGGCAAGAAGGCCGTCGCTCCAGTCATCAGAACTGCAGAAAATTTGAAATTTGGGCATCCATGGACAAACTGACAGCGACTTGGCTTACTGTTGATAATTTCATAGTTGGTTCAAAACAATTTATTTTTCTCTCCTCCTCACCTGAAGTTTGCTAGTTTAGATCAGATCTTTTTTTTAGTACTAGATGGTCCCAACAGTTTAGATCAGATCTTGAGGGTCCCAATCCCATATTTTCCTAAGCTATTCCCCAAATCAATCGTCTATTCAAGCAGTCATAACACACTGAGAAAATTGATGGTCAATTCTCATATTTTAAATTTATCAAAAATATTTCTGCACAGGAATTATTTATTTAAGATAAAAATTTTTTGAACCCTCATAAAATCTAAAATGTGGACCTGTGGGCCTTGTATTAACTGGTTGTCCCATCCATATTGTTAACTTTGGTTTCCTCCATGGTCAATTGTGATTATTATGTCAAGGCCCTTATGCAATTTTCCCAATCTCGCAACTCTCTACACCCAGGCCCATTGGCTCTGGGTTTGCAACAGATTGGTTCTTTTCCAGGCAGTTTGTTATATTTGTGGCCTGTCAGCCCTCCATTATCACTTATCTCCCAGCCAACTTAAACATAGTTTTAGCGGCAATGACCCTGGCATTCTGGCTCACCTTTTGGGTGCTTTTGCAATTTGCCTGTAAGGCCAGTCTAAACTTTATCTGCCGTTACCATGACAAAGCAGGCGCTGGTTAAATTTCCAGAATTTGCATATTAAGTTTCATGGTGCTTGTAGGAATCCAGCTTAATTATGCTCGCTTGGTGCTATGCTATCAGGTCCCACAAAGGATTTTAATAAAATAAAATATAAAAAACTATAAAAATTGTTTTTATAAATTTTTAGTATAAGCAAGGGGGTAAAAATGAGAAGTGATCCCTTTCTGATATCTGACAATAAGTATTTATACTACTTTCATGGTCAGAGGGAATTTGAGGATAGGTTTAGAATAGCTTTGAAGCTTCCAATTTAGGTAATATGGGTATCAATCCTATCAGATCTTGGGGAAAATGAATTAATTTTGGTAAAATGGACGTTGGGGTTTTGGGGCAAAATTTACCCATGTGAAAAGATTTTGATATTCCACAACCAATCACTGCTAGAGAAATTATTCTCACCTTGGGGGACCTCTGCCAAGCCTATAAAAGGGAGTGGCCCCTGTATAGGTGAGGTGAAGAGCATAGTGATGGTTGGGTGAGTACCTTCCGCTGGTTTCCCTGAAGTCCACCATGAAATTGGCAAAATCCGATTGTTTGATTTTACAGATAGTGCCTTAGCAGGTTTTGAACTGGTGTTACCCCAGTTAATGGGGTTCCACCGAGAATTGGCCAGGGTCTTTTGGCCAATATCATTGACATTTTCATTAACATTGCTCTTAATAGCATCAAAAATTGCAAATGCCCAACATTTCACTTTTTTGGTGGAACTCGACCTAGAACATTCTTATTTTTAAGCTGCAAAGGCAAATGTTTGACATCACCCCCCTCAAGAATGTTGGGGGACGAGTAGGGCCAGCGGAAACAGCCATGTATGCAATTAATTGTGATACCAATAGCTATATTTTCTGTTAGAGTACTCGTTTCCTCTCTTGTAGATGATGGTAAAAGGACTCTCCCAAATTAATCCAAGCTTACCGCTTCTAGGAGTGATGCAGTTATGGTAGTACAACACCATGTCGATACTTGAAAGGTGGTTAGGGTTTTGGAACTCATTTGCAGCCTGCCCTTCTTTTGCTACTGTTTTTGCTAAATTGGTCATAGCTTTAGATCAAAGTTGAATTATGAGCTGAGCCAGTATTCTCACAACTCTCTCCAATTCCTCAACACTCTATAAGGGAATACACTCTTAGCTAAGAGGGCAGGTATGCCTGGTTCCCGCCCATACAAGACACGGAAAGGAGACATTTTTTAAATCTGGTGATAGCTAATCCGGTATGCCATAAGAGCACTAGGTAGATATTGATCCCAGTGAAGAGGATCTGAGGAGGCAAGTTTCTAAAGAATGGAAACCAAAGTTCCATTTGCTCTTTCCACAGTCCCATTTGTGGAGGGGTTATATGGAGCCAAGAAAAGTTGTTGTGCTCCCATAGATGTGGCCAGAATTATGACTACTCTGGAGGTGAAGTTCTTACCATTATTGCAGAGAAGTACTTGAGGCAACCGTGATAGTTAAAGATGTGTTGATGTAAGAAGGTGGCGGTGGCCTTAGCTGTTTGAGCAGGGAGAGCCACAGCTTCAACCCACTTAGTGAAGTGATCAATAGCTACTAGGATAAATCTGTTTCCACTAGTAGACTGAGGAAGGGGACCTACTACATCCAAGCTGATGGTATGGAACAGTTGTTGAGGGGTAGCTGGTTGATATTGGTATCTAGACTTGAAACCAGATTGCTTCTTGCAAGTAAGGAAGGCTTCCAAAACATCAACGATATAATTCATCATTCCATCCAAGTAAAACCGATCCTTAATCCACTCATAGGTTTTCCTTTCCCCTCCATGACCTAGGGTGGAATGTGCTTCTAGGATAGCAGTTGTGCGTTCTGAGGGTCAAAGGTAAGGTATCCAATTTGTCCCCACCTGTTTATACAACTTCCCATCTTCAACTTTAGTGTTATGGGAGTGCCAGGAGATCATCTGCTAGATAGGCTCATCCTCATCCTCCCATTCATTGGGGGCCACTAAGAGGTCATGTAACCTCTCCGCCTCACTATTATCCAAGTTAAGGACTGGTAGCTGAGTCAACCCATCAAAATTCAGTGATGGGTTCCATCATGGTGTTCAATCTTCATGTCGTAAGGTTTGAGCTTTAGAGCCCAGCGAGCTAGCCGACCAGTGAGATCCTTCATGTTCTGTAACCACTTTAGAGATGTGTGGTCAGAACTACAGTGAAGGTGGTTCCATAGAGAAAAGGGCGTAGTGCTTTACAGCCAGCAGAACAGCAAGGCACTCCTCTCCGTTACACTGTAGTTGCATTACATCTTTGACAGCATCATACTAAAATAGGATACAGGATGATCTACACCGTGTTCATCTATTTGGGCTAAGATGGACCCAATGGCATAGTCCGAGGTGTCAGTGAACAAGATGAAAGGTTTATTATAGTTGAGGTGCCATAGAATAGGATGTTGTTGTAGTAGTTGTTTTATTGTCTCAAAGGCGGCTTTATGTTCAGCCCTAGTAGAAAGAGGTATTCTTGGTTAATAGCCGGACAAGGGGCTCACTGAGTTGGGTGAACTTGGGGATGAACTGATGGTAATACCCCAGCATTCCTAGAAATACCTTAATATCCCATATATTTTAGGGGGTGGCATTTTTGAGATGGCTTCGACCTTGTCCTGCTTGGGTTGACTTCCATCTTGGGAAATGGAGTGACCAATGAAATCTAAATTCCTTTGGAAGAAGGTACACTTCAAGGGCTTCAGCTTTATGTTAGACTTACGTAACTGTTGAAACACCTCCTTCAAGTGATAAAGCTGTTCATTGAAGGTTTTTGATAAAACTGTAAAGTCATCAAGATATATGATGACACAAGTTAATTTGAGGTTCTGCAAGATGTGATCCATCACAAGCTGGAAAGAGGCAGGTGCATTACACAAACCTTGGGGTAGTCATGTGGGTTGGAAGAGACCTTCACTACAAATAAGAGCGCATTTCTCCTGATCTTTAGGAGAAAGGTTCATTTGCCAATAGCCACTAGCCAGGTCTTTGGTGGAGAAGAAATTAGAGCCAGAGAGTTGTGCCAGAGCTTCATCAATGCGAGGGATAGGATAGCTATCCTTCTTAGTGAGGCTATTTAACCTACGGTAATCCATGACTATCCAATGACCTCCATCTTCTTTTTAATGAGTAGGAGGGGTGAAGACCAAGGGCTTTGTGGGGGAACAAGTAACCCCGCGTCTAATAACTGCTTGAGCTCCTTCCTCATCTTTTGTTCCTCCACCTTTGACTTGAAGTAAGTTTTGGACCTTATAGGCCTGGCATCACCCACATCAATGGAGTGGCACCAACCCTTCATGTGGCCATAATCAGTTTCTTATTTGGAGAATAAGTCACCGTATTCATCTAACAAGGTATTATTTTTTTTAACTCCTCTGGGGTCAGCTTATTCGAAAATATGAACATTAGGCAAGGTTCACACCATATTATCCATGGGTAAGCCCAAATCCGCCATAGAGCCAACAAAGTTGATATGTTCAATGTCCTCTACTGGGAGTAGGAAACCTATGCCAATCTCCTGGTGTTTCTGTATAATCATGTCCTTTCCGGTGAGGTTTCCTATAAGAATGTTAATTGGCCTCTGTTAGGCTGGGTCTAGTATCCCAGGCAAGACATAAGGCTCCAAGGGGCTAATGCCCTCAATACTTACAAGGTGCAACAAGCAATGATGTAGGATTTGTAGCGTGATTTTAGTGTCAATCACTCTTTGTTCTCCAGGTTCAATCAAGACCTCATCTGCCGCATAGAAAGGGATATTATCCCCAGCATCCACTGACTCAGGTAAATTATTTGTATTGCAACCGGAAGTAGAATACAGCAAGGTTATAGCTGAAAAGGGGTATTCCAGGTAAGAGTATTCACGCTTATTGGGTTCTTTATTGTATAAGACTAAAGGGGCTTCGTAGTTGAGTAACGAGAGGACCCCCTTGCTTCAGATTGATTATTCCTTCATACTCAATCATAAGTTGAGTGCTGATGAGCATAGCATATGCGTTGTTGTCCAAACCACAGCAGGGGCCAATAGTATAAGCTTCCCATTTCGAATGGGAAGTTAAGTATGCCCCAATAGCATGGGTATTGTTGGGGCCAGTGGTTCCAAACTATTGCATGTATTCCAAGTCAGGCGCTAGCCTTATCTTTTTAATAAACTTAGTGGAGATCACATTAACAGGGGAGCCAGTGTCAAGGATAGCCAGTATTCGGACCTTTTGATTGACCACCTCAACCTTAGTGAGCGTTCCTTCAAATTTAGGTGACAAAGCTAAGACCTCCTTAAGCTGGAAAGTAAATGTGAGTTTTTTAGCAGTCTCAGGGTATCTATCCATGATGGACTTTAGGGGATGAACCCGCTGAAGAGGAAAAATCAAGACAGCTAAGAATTGGTCATCATCACTGGTAGTGTCAATCACATTTGGACACCTTAGAATTTGACTGAGGTACGTCTCCTCAGGTATGGTAAACTCATCTACTCCTCCAGCGTTCAAATGATCATGCACTTCTACTTCTGCAGGGGCACCCAATATGTAGTAACTAATGTCATCATAGCCACCTTCAGGTTCCTCTCCAAGATTATTTGCAACAACAGGAAAGGCAGCGATGGAGGTAGGGGGGATGGCCACAGAGGCTTTGGTACTCTTGTGCGAGAGTAAGGCATTTGCTACCTTACAGGTCTCTGGTTCTTAAGAAGGAGTGATTACTTTATTAAGTTGTACTGAGGAAACAGGTTTCTCATGGAGAATAGGCGCAGGAGGGCTTACTCCCAACTGGTCAACTAGTGGCAGTTCCTCAATAGTGAGAGCTGAAAGGTTCACCTCAGCTTTCTTGGTTGTTGCACATGAATGGAATTGGCAACATCTATTAACGCCTTCTTTAGATCATGGATAGCTTTAAAATGATATTTTACTGAAATAATACTTGGCTAGAGAGGGCTGAGAAGCTAATCCAGTTAACAGGGCGGCGATAGCATCCTCAAGGGGGAGCATGTTAGAGGTTATTAATCTTTGCGCAATGAGGTAAAATCGTTCAGCAAAGGTAAGGAGTGGTTCACCCTTATAAATGCTAAGGCGCATAAAGGCCTGTTTTTCCCTGAGTAGACTCTGCTTTGATCCAAATTCAGCCAACAGAGCCTCCTTCACCTCTGCCCAAAAGTACAAAGGGTCCAGGTAAGGCACTATCCTTTCTTGTTCTAGGCGACTCAAACAAGGAAGAATTTGTTGAGATTTTTGTTTGTCAGTGGTGCCATGCATGGCAACTTCATACAAATACAGAAAAGTAGAAATTCTTCCTTCATCAGGGATGTATTTGTCTTTTAGAAGGAGTTTTATAGGGCGCTGCTCCAGCTCTTCAAGATGGGATAGGGCGTTGGCAAGTTGCTTCTCAAGAGCAACTATTCTTATTATACCGGGATCCCCTGTATTAGCACCATTTTGTTAGAATCCAGTTGATGCTTGCTCACTGGTGCTTGATGCCTGCTGGGTTCCACTAATTTTTGTAAATAAACTTAAATAAAATGCACTAATAAAAAAATTAAATTTTATATAAATTTTATTAGTAGTGCAATGGTAGTAAAAAATGACCCCCTTCAATATCTGACCATTTAGTATTTAAAGTATTTCATGGTCAAGGAGAATTTGGGGATAGGTTTGGAATAGCTTAACCTAGTCCAAATTATGAAATATGAAGGAATAACGTATCAAAACTCATGAACTCACTTCAGGGCAGCAGAATAAAATTAGAGAAATTCTGATTGGCCAAAATGTACCCATGTGGAAAGTTTTTGATATTATGCAACCAATCACTGCTATAGAAATTATTCTCACCTTGGGGGACCTCTGCCACGCCTATAAAAGGGGGTGGCCCCTGTATAGGTAAGGTGAAGTACATAGTGATGGTTGGGGGTGTACCTTCCGCTGGTTTTCCTGAAGTCCACCATGCAATTGGCAAAATCTGATTGTTTGATTTTGCAGATAGTGCCCTAGCAGGTTTCAAAATGGTATTACCCCAATTAACAGGGTTTCACTGAGAATTGGCCAGGGTCTTTTGGCTGATATCTTTGATAGCATTATTTTTATTATTGTTAGAATTGCTCTTAATATCTTCAAATAATTGCAAATGGCTAACATTTTCCTTTTTTGGCTGAAATCAACCTAAAAAAATTTTCTTTTTCAGCTGTAAGAGCAGATTCCTACACCATAAGCCACAGGCAAAATTGATGATTTATTGGCTGAACATCTTTCCAATTAAGCATGCAGGAATCTAATTATCAAGCAAGTTATCCTTGGAATTTCACAATCATGCTAGCCTACAGGATTCTCAATAAAGACTTGATGCGTATGAAAAGCCTTTTCCTTCTGTCAATGCAAAGCTATTGTATGTAAGTCTTGGGGACCAGCCCTTGCAACTGCATAGGGTTCAGCACCCCTTCCAGACAAAAAGGGGCCCCAAGGCTCCAGTGGACCCGCTGTCACAGCTGGGCGACCTAGCCCATGTGATAGATGAGTTCTTGGTGATGGCTTTCCTACCCAAAGACATCCCAATCCCACCTCTTCCCCCCTCTTCAATCCTGGTAAGGTTGATAGAAGGGGTCTGCAGGGAGATGGCACACATCAGGGGGCATGGAGAGGGCCCTGGGTCCACCCACTCCTCAGGCAAGCCATGGCCAAAATTTGGGAAAATGGCAATTCCCAACATTGGAAGCTGGCCAGTAATTTACAGACTGGGGGAGCCGGTCTGAGCTGGCCTGCTTTGTAAGCCAGATCAGAATATAGCTTAGATAACAAACCCAGTTCTGAATGACTTGGATCATCTGGCCCAACGCTCTGAAACAGATCCAGGTAGTTCAGATTGTACAATTAGCCCAATTGAGGGATCAGCTCGAATCGCAACAAATCTGATCCATGGACCTCTGCCTCCCAGGATGGATCATCTGCACCCCACCTCTGCAGTCCCGGGCCAGTCTCTCCTGATGTTGGGTTATGGACCCTCCTCGGGTGCCCTTTTGCTAGATCATCCCAATAAAGAAGACCAAGCATACTTCTTGTTTCCCATTTCCTTTCCCTCAGAGTCAGGGGTTATCACAGTGCAAGCCTTGCTTGACACTGGAGCAGCGGGTAACTTTATTGACCTTGATGTGGCACAGTCCTTGAACCTAAAAATGAAGGAAGCTTCATCTATCCTGGGCGCCTCATCAGAGTCCATGGTGTCCCACCACATCCAACGTCCATTGCACTTCTTAGTTCATGAATTTGGATTCACCGACCACTTCTCAGCGGTACAGGACTTACTCTACCCTGTAATTTTGGGGGTGGGCTGTTGGTGCCACCAACAAGTGCATATCAATCTTGCAACCAACTACTTGTTGTTCAAAGACCTCAAGTTGAGTGGTGAGATTCCCTTGCTAAAGACCCTTCCCCAGGGCAAATCCCTTGGTTCCATTGCCCCACTGGACCCCATCCTAGCTGACCTCCCTCCAGACTTTCCCTCCTGCCTAGCCCCATATAAGGCCATCTTCGACATGTCACTGGCATCCAAGCTTCTGTCACACTCCAAGTATGACTTGACATTCCAGCTGACAGTTGACCTAGTCAATATCAACTGCCCCCTCTACCCCTATAAAGAGGAAGAAGATAGGGCTCTCAGCAGTTGGCTGGATGACATGCTAGAGAAGGGGTGGCTCATCAAGAAGTCTTCCCCAATTATCTCCCCCATAGTTTTCGCCAGGAAAGCAGATGGGTCCCTGCACCCCTGCGTCAACTATGGTCACTTCAACAACATCACCATCCCTGACCCATACCTCTTACCCTTAGAGCAGAGCATCGCACAGGCCATTGCCAAGTCTCACATCTTTTTGAAGTTGGACCTGGTGAACGCCTTCAATCAGGTGAGGGTGGCGAGGGAACAGGAGTGGCTCACAGCTATCCACACTTGCCGGGGGCTCTTCCAGTTCAGGGTGATGCCATTTGGCTTGAAGAATGCGCCAGCCACCTTCCAGTGCCTCATTGATGATGGGTTGGGGAAATTGCGTTTCTCATGTGTGGTGGCCTATATCAATGACATTTTGGTCCATTCCCCCACCCCCAAACAACATGTCAGGGACCTTGAAGCGGTAGTGGCAGCCCTCCACAATGCAGGGCTATTCATTAAACCCTCCAAGTGCGAATTCTTCAAGGATGAGGTTACCTTCCTAGTGAACCTTATCCTGAAGGATGGGTATGCCGTCCCCCCTGCAAGCTGGAGGCTATTCATGTAAGGAGAGTGTCTATAATTCTCCCTTTCCCAGCGTGGTAGTGCGCTGTGCACAAGGGCAACGCCAGGGAACTAGCCGTTGATATGAAAGTTATCAGAGCCCAGCAGATGGTGCTGGAGCAATAACAACTTAGGCATATAAGTGCAATTATTATATTAAATACCCACCACAAGCGACGCGGTGCACAATGAGGAAGGGGTAAGTGACCCAGGTTGGAGGGAACCTGGGAGAACCAACGGTGCACTAGGGGATAGCTTGATCATATTGGAAATGGCAAGGTTAATGAAGCGCAAGACCTCCTTGAAGAGGTTTGTGCACAGGAGCGTTCAAAATAACATAAAAATTAAAACGGAAAACAGGGAAAATGTTTATTTGGGGAGTTGACCAACAAGGACTGTTGGTTGGGGAAAACATAATTAAACTAGGTGGGGGAATATGGGGTATGCTGAAGTGGACCCAAGCACCGACCATCCAATAGGCCCACACCACCATCCAAATTGGTCAATTATGCTGAAACTGACTTCACTTAAGTGACCGATTGAAGTTGGACCTGACCTGAATGCATCGTTTCATAAATGGAATGGGTTTCAAAACCCCGTTCCTCGACTAACCAAATGGAATCATCAGCGTTTATATAATATACCATCCATCTTAACGCCTGGGCTGATGTAAGGGGCTGGGCATTTGGCACCTCACTAGTACCAACCTGGGCATATTTAGCCTGTACCCAGCGTTGGTTTAGCGTGTGCCTGAGGTCAGGGAGGACCTGGAGCTTCACCTTCTGGGCCTCCTGGCGCCCAGCCTTATCTTTGGGGTTGGTCCCCACTATGATGTCATCTACACATGACAATTCAGTCTTGGCCTACCCCAACCACTCAAAAACAACTTCACAGCTTCCTTGGCACCATCACCTTTTTGAGGAAATTTTCCCCCACTCTTTCCCAACTGGAAGCACCCCTGCACCCCCTCAATGGGAAGAACACCCCCTTTAAATGGTCCCCTGAGTGCCAGCAGGTCTTTGAGGATATCAAGGAGGTGTTCCTCACAGCCCCTGTCCTGTGGCATGCCAACACGTCCTGCCCCTTTATAGTAGCCTGCGATGCCTCATCAGTGGCAGTGGGTGCCGTGCTGCAGCAGGAGCATGAGAGAGTTGAGCACCTGGTGGCCTATTACTCCTGGAAGTTTACCGCAATAGAGCAAGTGTGGCCAATATATGATAAGGAGCTAGTGGCGGTGGCATGGTCACTCACCCACTGGCAATATCTCCTGCAGGGCGCCCTGCACAAAATTACCATTTGACAGACCATAAGGCCCTGCTCTACTACTGCAAACCTCAGAATCTAAGTCACTGGCAGACTTGCATGTATCAAGACCTCTGTGAGTTCCATTTTAAGTACAAATTAATCAAAGGCCCCTTGAACATCTTGCCGGACATGCTCAGTCATAACCCCTCCCTGTTCCCCAATGGGGAGGAGGACCCATTATACCTTATGATGGTAGTGCCCCCTCCCAAATCCTCACATTGGCCCCTCTATTGTATCCTTCACTGAAGTAGACCCTGACACTCCGCTCCTCCCGTGTGTCCTCGCTTCCCAAACCTTTTGCCCTGAAGGAATCAAGCTTCTGGCTGACTTAGAGTCCATGCGCCGCAAGAGAACTCCATATGCCTTGCAGGATGGAACAATCTGGTTCCATGATTGGGTTTGGGTTCCTCCTTCCCTATGCAGCTGTGTCATTGAGGAACACCACGTCCTTCAGACTGTTGGCCACCCCGGTATCAAAAAGTGTGCAGACCTCATAAAGAGTACCTATAATTGGCCTGGGTCCTCAAAGGACATTCCCAATTGGATCTCTCATTGCGTCACCTGCGCCCAGGAAAAGTCAGATCATTCTGGAAAGAAGGGATTGTTACACCCCTTGCAGCAGGCTGAGGGGCCATGGACCTCAGTCTCAGTGGATTTCATCATGCAGCTCCCACCCTCCTGTGGCTCTGATGTGATAATGGTAGTCGTGGACCAATTTACCAAGTTGGCACTCTTCATCCCCTGCCTCTCTTCTATTACTGCAGTGGAGACCGCAAATTTATTTGCCAACCATGTCTTTGCCATGTTTGGTCTCCTCAAGGAGATGGTGAGCGACAGGGGACCCCAGTTCACAGCCTGGTTCTGGGAAGAGTTGTTGACCCTCCTTCACATCAAGCCCTGTAGATCCACTGCCTACCACCCCCAGTCTGATGGGCAGACTGAGCAGGTGAACCAGGTACTGGAGCAAACTTGCACTGCTATGTGACAGCCTCGCAAGACACCTGGGCCAAGGACCTACCCCTAGCACAGTTTTCATACAACAACTCCCTCCATTCCTCAACCAGTTTCTCTCCCTTTGAGGCCACTCTGGGGTATAACCCCTCTTTCCAGATTGGTCCCCGACTCTCCTCAGCAGTTCTGGCCACCAAGAACTGCATAAGCTCTCTCCACGAGATGCACAACCTGGTCCACAAACACTTGACAAAGTCCATCGAGGACTACAAGAAGTTTGCTGATCAGAAGCGTCTTCTGGGGCATGAGATCATGGTTGGTTCCCTTGTTATGTTAGATACCCACAACCTTTCCATGAAAGCCCCCACCCGCAAGCTCACAGCCAAATGCTCTGGACCCTTTGAGGTTGAGAAGGATTTAGGCAATGGAGCCTACCACCTGAGACTGCCCTCGCACTGGAAGCAGCACAATGTCTTCCACAACTCCCTTCTAACCCCTTTAAGGGGGAAAGGCCAACATTCCCTGAACCAATCGTTGTTGGGGAATTCCAAGAAGTGGAGGTGGAGGCCACTGTAGCTTCCTGAAGGTCCCGCCAATCCATTCAGTACTTGATTGCCTAGAAAGGTTACCCCTCATATGAGAACAGCTGGGTGAACGTACGCAATTGTACAAACTGCAAGGACCTGATAGAGGAATTCCATACCTCCCACCCAACAGCGTTCCACCCACCCCAGAAGATTGTGGCCATTCTGGCCATAAAGTTACTGGAGCACCACAAGAACTATGCTTTGGTCCATGCCCCGGGGGTGGGATCCTCCCTGTCAAAAAAGGAAAGGGTAGTGTAAGCCTTGGGGACCAGGCCTTGCAACTGAATAGGGTTCTGCACCCCTTCCAGACAAAAAGGGGCCCCAAGGCTCCAGTGGACCCGCTGTCACAGCTGGGTAAACTATCCCATGTGATAGATGAGTGCTTGGTGATGGCTTTCCTACCCAAAGACATCCCACTCCCACCTCTTCCCCCCTCTTCAATCCTGGTAAGGTTGATAGAAGGGGTCTGCAGGGAGATGGCACACATCAGGGGGCATGGAGAGGGCCCTGGGTCCACCCACTACCCAGGCAAGCCATGGCCAAAATTTGGAAAATGACAGTTACCAACATTGGAGGCTGGCCTGTAATTTCCAGACTGGGGGCGCTGGTCTGGGCTGGCCTGCTTTGGAAGCCATATTGGAATACAGCTTGGATCACAAACCCAGTTCTGAATGACTTGGATCATCTGGCCCAACGCTCCAAAACAGATCCAGGGAGTTTGGATCATATAAGTAGCCCAATTGAGGGATTGGCTCAAATTGCAACAAATCTGATCCGTGGACCTCTGCCTCCCAGGATGAATCTGGACCACCCAAGCTGTGTGAACAGGCTGATACGAGTCACCAGGACCCAGATTGGTAGTATCAACTTGGCTTGGCCCCAAGAATTTGGAAAATCTTGCAAAAATTTTCTAAGCTTTTGCCAGAATTGGGAGCTGCCTTCTACCCCCCTCTGAGCCAGCCAACCAAATCCCTTCCCCATCCTCCAAATGACCAATCCCTTGATACCTCCCCATGCCTATCACCCAGTTTAAAAGGCAACTGCCCCCACCGAGGGCAGTTGTCAGTTCATTCTTTGCCTTTTGTTGAATAAAATCCAAAATATCTGCCTAGTTTGCCGCGGCCTCTGTCTGCCTTTAAAAATTTATAAAAATTCCACCATTCAATCTGACAAAGTGCGCTGTCACCCAAATCCTCTTTCCAATGTTTGCTGACTGGATTATCCAGTTGCTTAATCCTGCCATGATGCAGCAGATTGTAAATGTGATAATCCGCCCCACCTCTGACAATGAATCTGCTGCTTCATTCATTTTCACGCATCCATTAAATGGAGACCCTACCATCCATTCAGTCACTGAGACTGCCAAAACTGCTCCCTAGGTAGAGCAGCCCCAAGGCATCCCTAGCCCACTGCACATGGGTTCAGCTTCCATAGCCACCCCTGCCACTGCAGATCCAGCCCACCAGTGGGACCTAGAGCGCCCCCTCCAGGCAAAGCTCAGTCCCAGCCCCTCTCATGGGGTTTACCATACCTCTGAACATATTTCCAATAATGTGGCAGTCTCTGTGCCATTCCCCACTGGCATGCAAGCCCCCTATCTGAACCTGAAGGCCAGCAACTGCAAACTCTGGAGGAGTCATCATCCTCCCTGCCTCTCCCATCCTTGGGGGTTGCCCCTGCAAGACTTGCAGTTGCCCCAATGCAACCATCTGGTTTGCTTGGGGGCCTTTGGTATGTTACTGAACTTTTGCTTTCCTCACATCTCCCATAGAACCCCACTTCTATTAGTTGCCCAGACCACTATGCCTCTGGCATTCTGGGGCCTCCACTGGGTGCTTGTGCACCCTGACTAGGAGCTCAGTCTAATTCTTCTTAGCCAAATCCATGACAGCATAGTGATATTCATACTGGCATATCCACCACTCATTACTTTGACCACTTACCCTTTCAATGATTTTAAAAAAATCCTCTGTTTTTTGGCCCTTAAATTTGGCAAAAATTTCTTAGCCGACAGTTAGATATTTTGTAGTTATCTTGGTCCTAGTCCATAACATGAACATTCAATAACTTTTGAAATAAATATATGCAAATCTCATCTTTTGGATGCATATATACGTTTTTAGATTTACTTCACCCCCATACTTTGGGCGCATATATGCATCAAATCAGTGAAAGGGGTAATATAATAAAGTTCCTGGTGGCCATAGTCCTTGCCATGAGCAGGGTATTCAGTATACTACCATACTTGTTGGGGCCCTGTTTCTGTTCATAATCGAAGTATGATTATTTAAGTCATATACTAGAATCTGCTTCCTGGTCAGCATCACCCAAAGTAATTGGGTGCTTGTGTCCGGCGAAACACTTAAAATGACTAAGGGTTGATTTAAACTATTTTAATAGCTATCAATTATTACTATATCGAGTGTTTTTATCATGCTGATTTTCTGATAGGTTGAGGGGGATCTATAGCGAATCATTCATTAAAATTAAAATTGATAGAAATTTCTGGAGCTTGGTTTGATCGTCGGTCATGTAACTTTCAATTAGAATAACCGGTTTAACTCCAAAGTTTCGGTGGGGAACACGCTTCATTATCATGGCGGGTGAATTTTGGCGACAGAACTTTTCAGGTTTATCATGGCACGAAATTTATACCCCGAATCAACGATCCCTCAATTATTTCGTATCAACGATCCCTCGAAAC
Source organism: Massospora cicadina (assembly GCA_022478985.1). Classification (NCBI taxonomy): domain Eukaryota; kingdom Fungi; phylum Entomophthoromycota; class Entomophthoromycetes; order Entomophthorales; family Entomophthoraceae; genus Massospora; species Massospora cicadina. The sequence goes on along the minus strand of JAKSZP010016133.1, from coordinate 23,223 downwards.
AACAAAATTTATTCAACCCACCGAATCCGAGTTAGGGCTCGAAATCGATCACCAGCTGACATCCACGCCTATGTAAAATCAACCCCAACAGCTATAAGCCAAAAGGGATCCAAAGGTTACCCCTTTCTTAATAATGAACCCACTATTCGATAAACCTATTAATGATGCCGATCCCCAAGATGTTCGGCCTACGGATTGGAAGTATGATGACGAGGGGGTCGTCACGGAAACCTCTCTTCAGCAGGTTAACTCCCCACCCTTTACTTTCATCACTTTTAAACTTGGTTAGGTTAATTATATTTATAACGTTGGTGTAGTTTGTTAGATGTATCGCTTAACGTTTAACTCGCTTCTCAATGGAGGTGGCGGTAAGGGTACCCGTTCGGTTTAAATCCGTGTCCAACTTTTACTCGTTCTCGCCCCTTACCTTTCTTACGTTTTTAGTCGTGTGGTGGGCATGCTGTATAGTTGTTCTCTCGTGGTAGGGTCTTTACCTAAACTTGGTTTATAGTGAGTACCGTGACCTAGTTTTGGTTTATCATGCGGTCGGTTAATGTTGCATAGTTCTATTATAAGAGCTTGGCATCGGAATGCTCTTATGGCCGGCCGAATCCAGTTTGGTTAATCGGGTATGGCTTGAGTTTATCTTACGCCTTGTCAAAACTGGGTGGTTTGGTTGCGAGTCGGTTTCGGTTACATGTTTGCTTTTGGTTTTAGTATGGGGTGTTCGTCAACGGTATCTAAGAAGTATCCGGGCCGTTGGACCATCCAAATTGAATGGTTAGTTGGTTCGAATACGTTTAGCTCGGGTTGATTTTATTGGCCCCTTTTGCTGTACATCTGCTCAACTTTCAAGTGATACTTTGTTTCTACAAAGTTTGATGGTTTGAAACCTCCCGGTAGAGCAAGCTTTAGGATGTTTGGTAATTTAATGGAAGCAATTGAGTAAACTTGATTAAAGATGGGTTTAATTCTCACCGGGCCTAAAGGTTTTTGGGGTTGGAGCTTATTTTTTAGAGGGTGTCACTACGAAAATTGCTACCTAATTATATGTTGGCCTTTGCCCCCTACCTAGATTATATGTTGGCCTTTGATTAAATAACCGCCCTACCTAGATTATATGTTGGCCTTTGATTAAATAACCGCCCTACCTAGATTATATGTTGGCCTTTGATTAAATAACCGCCCTACCTAGATTATATGTTGACCTTTGATTAAAAACAGGATGAGGTGATGAAGCTGCTGTTTAAATTTATCGGAAACAAGGGTATCGACTGGTAAGGGAGCCTCAAAAGCGAAGTTTGAACGGCGGGGCTTAACCGAAGCTTACAGGGAAAGGTTCAGAAGGGAGTCGCACATCAGCTATCTGGTGGACGGGCTTGAAAGCCTTCCGGAAGGTTACACGGGGCTTGTGGCGAGCCAGCCCTGGCTTTGCTTCTGGATTCTACAGTCCTTGGCTATACTCGGCTATGCCTTTAGCCCGCAGTTATGCCAAAGGTAAACGTGGCAGGCTTATTTAAACCTTCGTAGGGTGGTTGAAACGATCTCGCGGCTTCAGAATGCCACGGGAGGCTTTGGTGGGGGCGCGGGGCAGGTTTCCCACCTGGCCACCACGTACGCGGCGGTGCATTCGCTTTTTATCGTTGGCGGGGAACGTGCGTACGCCGTCATCGATAGGGAGAAGCTGTACACCTGGTTCCTGTCCCTCAAGCAAGGCGATGGGTCGTTTCGGATGTGCCATGGGGGTGAGATCGATATTAGGGCCACCTATTGTGTGCTTGCGTGTGCCTCGCTGCTCAACCTAGTGACGCCAGAATTGGTTTCTGGGATGGGGGCGTTCATAGCCAAGTGCCAAAGCTTTGATGGTGGCTTGGGGTGCTACCCTGGCAGCGAATCCCATGGCGGGTACACTTACTGCGGGTTGGCAGCCCTGGCTTTGCTCCAAGAGGGCGGACGGGTAGCCGTCGACTCGGTGGCGGTAATTGGGGTTGCAGTCCTTAATTTTTAGCGGTGGGCGGTGGATCGGCAGCTCTTAAAGGAGGGTGGGTTCCAGGGCCGGACCAACAAGTTGGTTGATGGCTGCTACAGTTTCTGGGTGGGGGCCGTCTTCCCTATCCTTTCATCCTTTATGGCGGCTGACCCCGTTGAGCTCTACGATAGAGGTAAGTTTCTTTTAACTTGCGTCAACTTCATTAGACGCTCTGAAAACGTACATTGTCCTTGCCTGCCAGTCGCCAGCTGGTGGTCTGCGCGACAAACCCGGAAAGTGATTGGAGTTTCATTTTTGACCTTACGCCTAGACCCTCGGATTATTATCACACCTGTTATGTGCTTAGCGGGCTTTCCATAAGCCAGCACTCCTACAAGGTTAATCCCCCCGAAGGTGGTCCTGGTTTAAGCCTCGGCATGGCTGGATACTATTGGGTGGCTACCCCCTATAGCTCGCCCAAAAGCGTCCCCGAGGCGGATGGCTGCTTAATGGTAACCCCTTCATCCTTTTATTTATCTCTAGCTTCCAACCCATCCCTTATTTAATATCCCCATGTCGAAGGTTATGGAGGCCTACGCCCATTTTTATGAGCTGTAAGCTTCAACCCATTAAACTGAGCCTTGAGTTATTGGCTCTAAGTTCCCTACGGGTAAAGTGGGTTCGGTTTCATTCTCTAAACGACGAGATGTAGTTTATCCATGATGCAATACTGTTAACGCCAGTAAGTATTAGCAAGCTTAAATACGCTTTCCAATCTATAAATACACCGGCATCCAGATGCCCAAGCTTCGCTACGGCGTTTATAGCTTACCTTTTGATTCGAACCATCATTTTAGATGTTATATAGCGGTATTACCCAGCCTTGCTCAGGGTTAATAAAGATGGGTTGAATGATTTTGGATTTTATAACATAGATAACCCACTAAACCGCTTAGCTAAAACCGTTGAACCTACCGAATCAACCGATCGCTAACTGCTCCGTATAACTAAACTTATCGAAACAGTCAATAACCATCAACTTTTAAAACCCAATCCACTTAACGAACCAACGAATCACTAACTGCTCACTAAAACCTATAAGTTTATCAATCAACCCAAAACCACCGACCGCTTGGCAACCCCATCCTTTAAAAAAAGTTTCAGCGGTAGCAGTAACCCCACATGACACCCACCCAAATCGTCCTCTTTAACTTGGCTTTAATTAAATGATGGTAAGCGGGGATTGGGGAAATCATGAAATCCCAGCCAGACCAGGGTTTGAACCCAATACATCATCTTTCCCCACCTCAACTTGTGGTTATAGGCATTTTTTAAGCTATACTTTATATGAAAAAATAAAAGGAAGAAGGAAGGGCGGCATACAAAAGTTTTGGCCAAGATTAAAAGGACTGGAAGGGGGCCACTAGCGTCTCCAACCATTGCTATCAGCAAGCACCATCAATAGCCATGGTTCTAGCACCGACAGGCTTACTGGCTATTGAACTCAGTTTCCAACCATTGCTATCAGCAAGCACCATCAATAGCCATGGTTCTAGCACTGACAGGCTTACCAGCTATTGAACTCAGTTGATTTGTTGTTTCATCACATTTGATGAGTGATCCAGTGGGGAAGCTGAGCATGCAGCTTTATAACACCTGGGATAAGATGCAAAGACTTGGTGATCCGCTGGAGCTAATCTGAGAAAAACTGCATGGTCTTCATCACCAAACCCTTATAGTGGGGCACCCATTGCAGAGAATTTTGGCAACGAGGCTGCATGTACTACCCACACAATAATAGTAGAGGAAGGGCTGCAGCTTGATTGGGGATGTTACAGGATTGATGCAAACAACAGGCCTTGCAATGGGTGCAGCCCCTCTGATGGCTCAACGCCTGAGAGGAGGTACCTCATTGTGGACCAGTAATTTTGGAAAAGGGTGCATCTGTAATACTGGTGGCCAATCAGTATCATAGCCCTCAGCCATCTAGTCATTGAGGATCTGGGGTCAAATAGGTTGATTGCGCTTAGGTCTCAGGAGCGGCTTGCCATTTCTGACTGGGGTCAACTTTAAACCAATTTTGATGGCCTCAAATGCTGATCTGTGGCCAATTTAATCATGCTCACCCCAGTTTGTTGCAGACTTCATGGTGGAATTATAGGATTTGATATCCCACGAATCTGGTCAGCTCCATGCTCTGAAGCTTTGGATGACCAACCTCCTAGTTGCACTGCCTGATTGCACAACTGCCAGTAGTAGGTGCCAGCTTTCTGGGTGGGCATTTTGGGGTAGTTCAACATTTACTCATGCAGTGAGCATGAGGAGACTGGCTCCTGTTAGCCCTGGGCTCTTGCTCAATTAACATTCCATATGATGGTAGGGCAGAGCATGTGCATCTACACCATTTGGAGGAAAGACTTGGCCCATATCTGTTGGGCGTGGTACCCAAAATCAAGCTGGCCCATATCCCCTTCATACCTCATTTTGAACGGGGTGTCAAGGGTGATTGGTGCTACCTTCACTTTGAACCATAGTAAGGTATGAAGCCTACGCTTGATTTTCTTCTACAGGTTCCAGCTCATCCGCAGCACATGGGTGATGTACCAGAGTTTGAAGAGGATGAAAGATGTTGACCACCAGCACCTCTTCCTCAAAGTTAAGGTGCACATGTTTCAGCAGGCCATATGGGCTGACCGACTTGAAAGTACCACCCACTCAGTTTCAAGTACCAGTGGACCCCTATCATTAAAAAATTATAAGGTAGTGGATCATTGATGAATTCTTGATCTGCGCAATATTGAGATTAGCAGAAATTTGGTACACCAATCCTCACTATGGCAGTTTTATTAAGTTAAGCTTTGCATTTGAGGCTGATTGGTATAGGTTTGGAAGTTCTTTGGTGCCTTGAGGGAGTTATAGAGCTGATTCCCACTACAGTGTCATCAGCATTGGCTTGTATCTCCAACGGCCACTGGTTGGGGTGGATGAGACCCCAGAGGTTCATGTCTACTGCCAAGTGGATGTTGGCTGCAAAGTTGAATAGGTTGGTGGCATGGGATCACCTTGGAAGAGACCCTGGCCACTTGGATATCATTATAAGGCCATTGGCAATGTTCAACTTTTTTAGTAAGGCCTGAATACAGTGTCAAGTTTCAGGACTGGAAAGCGTTGGGATACCCACCATCTTCAATGCCTCATGCATGAAGGGCCATGCTATATGATAGTAGGCCTTCTCCATGTCAAAAAACATAAGATAGCCCTAATCAGATCCTTGAGTGTCCTGAAGAATATTCTGGATGGTCCTGATACTTTCCCAGATGGTGCATCCCTTATAAACTGCTTTTGGCCTGATGGAGGGTATGTGGTGCTGTTGAAATAAGCTATTTAATAAAATGTGCATTAAAAGTTTGTAGTCAATGTTGGATAGGGTGATTAGGCACCAGTTCTGGAGCTGACGTTGGAGCCCCTTCTTGTACAGAAGTACAATCTGGGTCTCCTGGCACCAGGTATGTGGCGTCCAGTTTGTAGGCAGGAGTCAAAAAGGCTGGCAAGCTCCAGTGCAATGCGGTCATGGAAGGTGGTGTAAATTTCCGCGCGCATATTGTCAGGTCCTGGGATTTCCTCCTTGGTTACTCCTTTAAAGCTCATTAAACTTCATCGATAGTGATCTCATTGGATAAATTCTGGAAAACTCCAGTGAAAAGACCCCTAGCACTGGCTTGGCCAGGTCAATAGGGGACTCAGGTGCTGCTTTTCTCATCTATCAGTACTGTAATTGTTTGCCATAAAATCGTTTGGTCTCATGCATGATTATTTTAGGATCAGAGGCACTTCACCTAACGTGGTTTCCACCTTTTGGAATATTGGCCTTGGATTGGATTTCCTTAAGGGTAGCCAGGCCCTCTTTGGTCATTGTCCCTAAGAGGCTTTGATACTGATAGGTAGCAGTTACATAGTGCTCCACATCCTTTTTAATCATTAAGGCCTGATAACACTTATGTGCTGTTTGGTACTTGCTCCACCATTATTCACGGTCCCACTGGGAAAGCTTCAGGCTATCCAGGTCATCCTTCAGTTGCTTCACGGTGGCATTTCATTTGTAGGTTTTTGCTTTCTCAAGCTTCATGCTACCTCACTTGATTTTTTACAAGGTTTGAACCCATTGTTCCAAGGATCAATTACTGGTTGACAATCCAAGTAAGCAACCCACCAATCAAAGCTGGTTTCAATTGTCAATCGCCACACCCCATCCCTCAGTGTGGCTTATGAAAACTGCCACTCTCAGTTCTTTGGGGGTTCACCCAGGTCAATATCAGCACCAATAATCATATGGTCACTTTTATAGTTTATACTGACTTCACCATTAGATATCAGTGGTTTGTGGTAAGATAAAACAAGCATGTAATCCAGCTGTGAACCTGTCTTCAGTGCTATGCTGGAACCATAAAACCACCTTGTTAGGTTAGCGGGGTCATCATCCTCTTTGTCAATTGTAAGGCAAATCCCCAACTTGACTGTGTACTCTAGCATATCCTTGGTCTTACAGTTGGGCCACTCGCTCATCTGTAATGTATCCCAGCTCACGTTTTTCTAATAGTTCAGGTCTCCACTATGACCGTGGCTGCATCAGTTTGCACTTCCAACAACATGCTAAAATAATCAGTTCTTGTGGGTCTTCAGTGAGGCGTACATCACAACCACTTGGAGGCTTTTAGTGGTCTCCCTATTTGTAGCAATTGCTACTAGGTTCCGTCCAGCATGAGTCTCCTCCACAGATACCAGATCTATGTTCTTGTTCAGCGCAACAAAAGCCACATGATCCATCCAAAGGTCTTGACACCTGATATAAGGGATCACGGGTAGCTCATTGCATCTCAGTTTGGGTTTGGCACCATCTATTTTTGTGTGATTGCTTGCATCTCAGATATTAAAATTAGATCTATTATATTATTTGCTTTGAAGTAGTCAAGTTTCCTCTTCCTCGTCTGAATGCTCACCATCCCCCTAGCATTTGTGGTCACTATTCTTATTTCCAATTGCCTGGCCCAGGGGTATGAGGATGGTTGGGTTTATCCATGTTATGGGTGGAACCACAAACTGATTTATGTGCTTTGGAGGCTGTAGTCACTGATAATGGGTGCGGGGTAGTTGGCACTTTGTCTGTTTGGTTGGTTGGTGGGCATGGTTATCTTATCGCCAGTCATTTTATTCACTTAAAATTTTATATCCATCCCCATCTCCATGTCAATAGTTAATGGGGACAATTTTGTACCATCTTGAGGAGCACCTTTGACCCTTTAGACTGGACAGAAGTATCTGTAAAACTTGCTGATCGATTGCTGGACCCACTATTGGTTTTGTCAGTGGAAGGGTCTTTTTTCTGAGGTATGTTTGTCCAGCTTTATTGGTTTAACGGATTAAGAGGATGGTTGAGTTTTAGCATATAATTTTCTCAACGACAATTTGCATGATAATTTTCTACCCAATTTTGGCTTTTCAGGCTCAGGAGCCCAATTTTTTGAATCTGCCAATGAGCAGCCTGTAACATGCGGGATAACCCATGTTTCAAACGTTGCATTGGTATATAAACAACAAGCCCAAAAGAGAGTTGCTTTGATCTAATGTTGATCTAGGTGATTTACCAATTTATATGAATAGCTCCCACTCCAAATATGCTTGGGAAAACCAGCATTGCTCTGTAGACTCCAGTGTCCCACTTGGCTGAGGTATGGGGCCAATCCAATATCATCATCTCCAGGGTCTCTGAGTAAATTACATAATACTTAGTAACCCTAAAATCAGAACAGGTTCCTTTTTATAGCTACTAAATAAATTAACGTCTTCAAAAGCTAAAAATGTTCAAGCAATTAAGTAGGTTTATTGTCAGTAGCGTAACATGGGGCCTATCCATTTTATAACTCCAAACTGGGATTTGGACGCTGCTACCTGCATGTTATAAAGTGAATCTGGAAGTTAAATTTATTAAATAATTAAGCATGGAAGCCCTTTGATCCCAGCGTTGACAGCTGTCTGGAAACTAAATTGAACTTAAATAAATTTACCTCAAAATTAAAGATTGACTTAATTTTTTTAATAAAAATTGAAACTTGAAATCTGCTATGCAACCATCACGTGAGATGGAATTCCATAGGGCTCCAGCACTTAGGTAACCATCTCACATGAAACCAAATGCTACTCGGCCCTTATTGAGCAATTTCTTGGGGACAGCTGTCAGTGCTACAGTTCTTTGGACTGGCGCCAGGGTTTGTGGTGACTCGAAGCTGGAAAAATTGGAAATAGTGCTGAGGAGGAAATGGGAAAATGAGTTAGAATACCAAATATTTTACCAAACTAAAAGGCTTCAATATTTATAGGGTGCGTTGGGACCTGGTGCCTTTGGGATCATTGGGGCCTCATCTGATCAGGATCTTTACTGATCTTCTGGAATGGCCTCCTCATGGGCGTCCTTAATGGATAGCATCGCTCACCTGACTGAATGGGTGGAAATGCCACCCCACGTGACTCAGGAATAGGGAAGGATGATCCTGAAATAGATTTAGCTTGGTTAGGTTTGATGACTGATTTGGCACGTCCTGATTCAGAAGAAGGGAATTTGATTTGATTTCTATCTCAAATCCTTACAAGGCCCCCCTCAAGATCCTGTTGGAGGGGGTATATGGCTGGAGGAACTGACCATGCACCCGATTTACAACAGTTACTTGATTGATGTCAACAAGGAGTACTCAGACTTCACCTTATGCATGACTTTGTAGGGTCCAGACCACAGTACGTTGAGCTTATTCTGTCAGCCTCCAAGTCAATGATGATAAAAGAGAATGAGGTCACCTAGTTGAAAATCTGGTAAGGAGGGTCGTCCAAGATTTGATTGGGATGTCTCTCTTCCAGTGGTGGTGATAATGCCTTGAGTGGCTTGGGCTTGGAGCCGGACAATTTCAACTAGAGCCCTCATAGTTAAATTGGAGTTCTCAGGGGTGGAGGCTTTGAGCAGGGGCTGGACGCTACTGGGTAGCTAAGGTGCCCACTCATATAAGGCTTTGAATGGGGACATCTTGATGACATGGTGATAGCTTACCCGGTAGGCAAGCAAGGCGCTGGGCAGATAAAGGTTCCAACGGGCAGGATCTGAGGCGGCCAACTTTTGTAGGATGGAAACAAGAGTTCCATTAGCGCGTTCTACCACCCCAATCGTAGAAGGGTGGTAGGGGGCAGCGAAACTCTGGGTGGTGCCAAATAGCGAAGTTAGTTCTTGTACTTGGGAGGTGAAGTTCAACCCATTGTCCAAAAGCAAGGTCTGGGGGCACCCGTGCTGGGTGAAAATGGAATGACAAGAAATAGAGCGGTAGCCTTAGCAGTGGCTGCAGGGACTGAGATCGCCTCGACCCACTTAGTTAAGTGGTCTATTGCTAGAATAATATACTTGTGACCATGCAGCCCAGTGGGAAGGGGACCCACCATGTCAATACTAACGACATTGAAAGGTTTGGTCAGGGCAACAACTGAGTGCTGATATTGAGGGTTGGTCCAGTCTTGGGATTGACAGGTCATACAAGCTTCCAGAACCTCTTGGATGGTTTCTACCATTTGGTCCCAGTAGCAGCGGGACTTCAGCCACTCATGGGTCTTCTTAACCGCACTGTGTCCTACAGTAGAATGGCCTTCTAGGATGACGTCAGTTTGAGAGGAAGGTCAGATGTAGGGAAGCCACTTCTTGTTGACTCTCTTGTAGAGTAGCCCATCCTTAATTTGAGTGTCTTATGTCATTTGGCGGAGTTCAGCCTGAACCTCAGGAGCTTCCAGTTCCCATCATTCAGGCTGTCCTATCAGGTCATAGAGCCAATCCGCTCTGAGGTCAGAACTGCTAATACCGGCATCCTGGAGAGACTGTCAGCATTCTAGTGAATAGCGCTGGCGCGGTGGACGATGGTGAAATTGTAGCTTTGCAGATGTAGGGCCCACCTGGCTAACCGACCATTGGGGTCTTTCATTTGTTGAAGCCACCAGAATGAAGAGTGGTTTGTAATAATAGTAAAATGAGTACCATAGAGGTAGGGCTGGAAATGTTTGATGGCTAAGAGGATGGCTAGACATTTCTTATCAGTGATGCTGTAGTTCTGCTCAGCCTTTCTTAGCATCTTACTAAAATAAGCCATGAGATGATAAACCTGGTCCTCATCGTGCTGAGACAGGATAGCTCTGACAGCGACATCGCTTGTATCCGTGAACAATAATAAAGGTTGGTCAAAAATGAGGATGAACTAGAACAGGTTTAGTACATATGGCTGTACGTAAAGCGTTGAAAGCCTGTTCCTTCTCATGTCGCCACTCAAATGGTATGTTCTTTTGTAGGAGGTAGAACAGCGGCTCGTCTAGGTTGGCAAACCGTGGGATGAACTGATGGTAATAGCCCACCATACCTAAAAAGACTTAAATATCCTGTAGGCTTTGGGGGCGCAACATCTTTTCTATGGCGTCAACTTTGTTGGTTATAGGTTGGCTGCCACGCTTGGAGACCTTGTGCCCTAGAAACTCTAGCTCAGGCTGGAAAAAGGAGCACTTTGAGAGTTTGAGTTTGATGGAGGCCTTCCTGAGACGCTCAAAGACTTCCTTGAGATGCTCTACATGTCTGTTAAAGGTTTGCGAAAAAACGGTAATGTCATCCAGGTAGATGAGGACACATGAGAGCTTCAAGTCCCCAAGGATCCCATCCATGGCATGCTGGAACATGGCCGGGGCGTTACAGAGGCCTTGGGGCATCCTGGTGGGCTCAAATAGCCCCTGGTGGGCGATTAGAGCACACTTGGCTCAGTCTTTGGGGGTGAGCTCAACCTGCCAATACCCACTGGCGAGGTCCATGGCTGAGAAGTACTGGGAACCCACAAGCAGACAGAGAGAATTGTTAATCCAGGGCAGAGGATAGCTGTCCTTCTTGGCGATGGAGTTGAGTTGTTGATAATTCATCATCACCCAATGCTTGCCATCCTTCTTTCGGACCAGCAGAAGAGGGGAGGCCCAAGGACTACATGATGGGACCAAGAGTCCAGCGTCAAGCAGCTGTTTGAGTTCTACCATAACCTGGGCCTCTTTAACCTTGCTCTTTCGGTAAGGCCAGGACCAAAAAGGGGGGGGCGTCCCCAGTTTTTATATGGTGGAGGACTCCATTCATCCTTCCAAAATTATAGGTCATAGTTGAGAATAGGTCAGAGTATTCCTCCAAGAGCTCCTGAACCTTAAGTCGCTGTTATCAGAGAGGTCCTTTCCAATATTAGTGTCGACCAAATTAACTGAGGGTGGTGACTCCAAGCCAAAGTCCCTCAAGTCCTCAAAGCTTCAAACGTCGGCAACAGCCCCTATTGGTAACAGGCAGATGAAAGTGGCGGGATGGTTCAGACCTACAACTTTTGGTTGTCAGTCAGGTTGGCTAGCAAAACTGATATAGATCCGGCATATGCTGGATCAAGGATCCCAGGGCAGGTCAGCACTTCCTTAGGAGATGGGTTATCTAGGCCTCAGACTTTCAGTAAATACCCCAAGGGAATATTGACATGGAACTGGGTGTCAACGATGACTTGGGATTTTGAGGGTACGATAGTTGCCTGGGGCAAGTAGATCGGCATCCCCTTTATTCCATCAACAGCAGGAGGGGGTAGTCAGACTTGAGAGCCCTGGATGTGATACTCAAGCCAATTGATTTGTCCTTCAGTCTCCAGTAGGCAGGCTTGGGCCTTGAACTCAGCCCTAGAGTCATGAGCAGTCTCAAAAACCAGAGGGACTCAATGTCCTAGAAGGGAGAGGAAACCACCATTGTAGTGGATAACTGCTGAATAGTCTCGAAGGAACTGCGTCCCAAGGAGCAGATCATAGCTAGGGTTGTCCAGAGTGATGGCAGGTGTATCTAAAGCAAGCTTTCTGACCCAATCAGTAGAGAGGAATAGGCCCCTATGGATCGGGTGCAATGGGGCCAGCCGTGCCATACTCCATGTAGTGCGGCATATTGGGAGTGACCTTGATGCATTTCATCAGCTTGGAAGAGGTGAAGTTCATGGGGGAGCCACTGTTGACTATGGCGTAAACTGGAATCTTGTGGACCCGGATGGTGACTCAGGTGACCAAACTTCCAAACCGGGGCGGTAATGTAAGGAACATGGGAGAATCATCAGAAGAAGAGTAAGCAGTATCAATGTCTTTATTGTCATCAGATGCTGCAACTACTTCCTCGGAAACAATGGCTTCTGGTTTATGTGCAGGGGATACTTGAGGCTGGGCAGGGATGTCAGCATGGAGTGCCTCATCCTTCATGCTGACGGCCCTTTTCCCACCTCCTCAGAAAGACGTTTCCAGCAGGTCTTAGCGCTATGTCTAAAGCCATTGCAATAGGTGCATCGAGGATGGGGGTTCTTCTGGTTTTTGACTATATGGATCCTAGGGCGGTTAGAGAGGCCAGTAGACATGGCCTTAAAGTGTAGGATAAGGCAGGGATCTCGTTGAGGGCCTTTAAATCTCCCTGATACAGGTGAACCCATTCTTCTGCCCAATCATGTGCATTTGGACCTCAGGATAGGACCCTAAGGCAGAGATGACTGCGGTGATGGCGTCGTCCAGAGTGATATGGTTCATCATTACCAAAGGTTGTGCCTGGGCGTAGAACCAGTTGGCAAACTCCATAGGGTTTTCTCCTTTGTTCAGTCGAATGCCCATGAACACTTGCTTCTGGTTGGCCAGGATTTAATTGCTGCTGAACTCTTGGATCAAGGTGGTGTGGACCTGTTCCCAGGTGTTACACTCCTTCAAATGGGGAGTCATGATTTCCCGGGCAGTGCTGTCTAGACAGGAGTGGATATGCTTCACCTTTTGTCGATCAGTGGCCTCATCCATGGAACTCTCATAGGCATACAGGAAGGAGGCGATACTTTCCCATCCAGGGGTGAACCTTTCCTTAAAACTAGGTCTAAAGTTAGCTACAATGGGAGTGGAAAGGGCGTTAACGACTGGGATAGGTGTCATCTCTGAGATCTCTGTTTCTGCATAATCTCAAGGAACCCGCTGATCTAACTACCTCCGCAAGCCCTCTAAGTCCTCTTGGATGTAGTCCCAATTCTGGCTGAGGGTGGAAGCAGAAGCCTTTATTAGCAACCTGCTCCTTTAAGGATTGAATCTCGGTGTTCTGTAGATGAAGCTGGTTTTTGATGATGGTCACCCAGGTTTTAACCCACAACAAGTTGTTTTAAGCTGGGAGATATGAGCATTGGTAAGCTTTATAAAGGCGCTAAGTTTATCCATCTCATCCAGCAAAGCTTTGATGGAGACCCTGGGGTCGAGGGGGACACCATCTGATTGAAGCTTTCACCCCAATGCCATCTTTTGGATTTGATCCCATAAGACAGCCAGGGCAGTCATTATATCCCTTCGCCAGGAGTCTTCAGGTTCGCCTGAGGTTGAAGGGCCTGGGGGCCCTTGAGGCCCACGTGGTCCCTCGGGTCCAGCTGGCCCTTGACGCCCCTCAGGGCCTTCTAGCCCCCTAGGCACTTCTGGCCCAGCACCCGTGGGGGGTAGTCATGAGAGGGCAGCTCTTGGTAGTGCTGCTGTAGGGATCATACCAGTTCTTTGATTTGTTGTAGACACTGGGTCCATGTCGCTTCAAGTAGCTGGGCATTTTGATAAAATTGCTCCTCGAGGTAGCTGGAGATTCCACTATCCAGTACTACAATCTGATCGCAGATCTCATTAATCAATCGTCAGTTATCAAGAATAGCTTCACAATTGTCATGCACAAAGGAGGAGGCGGCGTCATAGAAGTCAATAATGTAGGAATGTAAATTCTGGGTGAGCCCTAGTTGCTGGGAGACCTCCTGATGGTGTAATCCAACTAACTGGAGGAGGTGATGGATAGCGGGGTGGACAAAGTTACAAAGGTAGCGGTCAGGACCCAGGTTAAGTTCCCCAGCTGGCAATACAGCTGAGGCGTAGAGGTCCTGCATCATGGAAGGTATGGAGGAGGCGAGGAGCAGCTGGAGCGGGTGCCCTTGGATTAGATGCCATTTATTAATTGTTGAATGACATCATTGATATGCTCATACTGGAGTTGGTATTGGCTCCCATCTAGGGAGGGCAGCGAGTATTGAAAGGCGGCACAAAATTCTAGCCTTTCTAGCTGCGAGGGCAGCATTGAATACCACAAGGTAATAACCCATCATGTAACACTCCTCGATTGACCAGTCATTTGGTCGTCAAGGCTGCTATTGGTTTCCATTTTTGTGATAGACGTTTTCGCTTAGGTCAGCTTAGAGCCCCCTGTAGTGAGCACCACTTCTGTTGGCACTACAGTTCTTTGGACAGGCGCTGGGGTTCACGGTGGCTCAAAGCTAGAAAAATTGGAAAGAGCGCCAAGGAGGAAACGGGAAAATGAGTTAGAATGCTGAATATTTTATTAAACTAAAAGGCTTTGATATTTATAGGGTGCGTTGGGACTTGGTGCCTTCAGAATCATTGGGGCCTCATCCAATCAGGATCTTTACTGATCTTCTGGAATGACCTCCTTGTGGGTGTCCTTAATGGATAGCGTCGCTCACCTGACTGAATGGGTGGAAACGCCGCCCCACGTGACTCAGGAATAGGGGAGGATGATCCTGAAATAGATTTAGCTTGGTTAGGTTTGATGACTGATTTGGCACGGCCTGATTCAGAAGAAGGGAATTCAATTTGATTTCTATCTCAAATCCTGACAACAGCTTTCTGCCAGCGTTCCTCCCCTAAAACCGTCCACTCCGCTTGAGATGGGCGAGGTGCAACTGGGTCAATTCCCATCCTCTTGTCTATTTATAAGCCTCAGGATTAGGATTCATGAAGGGTTTGTCATCCGCTTCAGGTTGCTTGGCAGACTCACGCTCCCATTCTTCATTATAGGTGGCATCCAGCTCCAGTTGCTGGCACTTCATGTCCATAATTTTATAATATTGCTCAGTATTTACTACATGGCTTTTGGAAAGAGGAAAGTTATTTCCCAACTTTAGTGACTCTGCCAACAGGAGCATAGTCATATTTACAAGGGGGTTACCTCTTCTTGTGGTGACAATGGGCCATTTTTGTGAGCAGTCTATTACAGAACAAACATCTGCTTTGCATCTACCTGTTACATGTAGATGACTCAGCTGAGACCAGGCAGTAGTATTGTTAGGATTTTTGCCCATATTTCTCAGCTGGCTATATTACCAGGACTTGCTAGGGGATAATTCCCTAATGTGAGGTGAATTGAAGATTGGTTGATCCTGATTTTGGGGTAACTATGTTTGGGGGATTTTAGGATACCTGACTGGTCAGATCCATCGGGGATTGATTTGGACAGATGCTTAAGATCTCGTTAGCAGAGTTGCCAACGAAATAGGGGCATCTGATAGTGATTAACTATCAGGTGTACTGATTGGGATTGGTTGGGTTTCATCATCAACTGATTGGGAATGTAAGTAGTAAGTTGTGAGGCGAGTGATGCTGCCTGCAACTAGTGAATTAAAAGTTGGTGAATTTTTCAGCCTTAATGGGTAATAAGTCCCATTGCCTAAGCAAGTTGCTAGTCAATATGGTTGATTCACTTGGATTAAGAGGAAAACGTTAGGGGCACGTTTTCCAACTCTTTCCATTTTAGGTCTTCAGGATTTCCAATGATGGAATCCTAACCAGGATGGGGAAGAACATTGCTGCTGAGACAAGGATGGGTGATTCAATGGCAACTGCTGTTGTTTCATCAAAGATGTGTCAAACAAGGGTTAGGCTCCAAATCCCCCACTATAAATACCCTAGAATTTATTAATAAAAATTTTTTATCTGGTATATAGTTTTAAGCAGTAAACTTTATCAGATTTCAATTTTTTATTCTTTTTCAGGGATATTAATGCTGTGTGAAATAATTGAGAGACTCTTCAAAGAAAATAGTAAGGATATGAGTGGAGATCCAGAGGAGAAGCGGAAACAAATTGGGGATTGCTGCCAACTGTGTGTCAAACTGAAGAAACTGTCAACGGGAATCTAAGAGAAGATCAGGCTGTACAGTACAAGGGAACGAATTCATAGAATGAGACATCTCAAGTATTTTAAGCGGAAATGCTGGCTGAGTGTTGGGCCAAGATCTAAGAATTCCATTCAATATGGATAATAGTCAACATAATATTTCCAACCCATTATATCAACAACAATAAACACAGACAAATTGCACAAGAACCAAAACTGTGCAAGTGATAAGTTTATAGGGGTCATTGGCCAATAATAAACCAGACCCATAAATTTTTACAAAGTGGTGCCCACTACAGGGGTGTAGTTGAGTAGAAGAACTTAGAACATGATGTCCTATAAAGATGTTTCTAAATTTGAACTTGGAGTGGATAACGTTCAGTGGCGTTCACTCAGCTCAGAAGTGGAGTTCCAAGTGAAGCAAATTAAAGATACTCATCACCAGGGAAAAGGACTTGCAGCCTAGATGTGAAACTATCTAGTGCTGCAAGAAAACCTATTCCACCAGACATCTACTTGAGATGAAGAGTTCAGCAGGGCCAACTCAGGTTGAAATTGGGTCCGCTTGAAATAGTCCCAAAGCAGCAGGGCCAACTTGGTTTGAAATTGGGTCCACTTTAAATATTCCTGAGGGGAGAGTGTTTAGATGAGGCATTAGACGAAATAGGAAGCACTCAATCAGAAGAATTGGATTGCCATACCATTGAAGATATCGAGTCAAAACAGGAAACAATTGATCCAAGATAGTGTAGAAAATCCTTTGACTCAATAACACTCAATCAATGATTAGAAATTACTGGAGACGAGTTCATCAATTCAGAAGAAATTGGAGGAAGCTAACGAGGCCAGAACTGTGTAATTAAGGATGGTCACAAAGGTCAAAAATCGTTTTCAGGAGAAAAACGATCTGAACAATTGAGTGGAACTGTTGGCTAATGAGATATGAGGATCCAAGCATCAGTTGCTGAAATATGAGATGAAATTAGGATCTGTTGGAGGAATATTTAGTCAGGGTTAAAGGCCTAATTCAGTAGAACTGCCTGAAGTCAGCAAGTATAGCCTATGCGTGAAGAAACAGAACTGCTGGTCATATAGTGAAGAAGGCCAATAATAAAAAATTGGAAGTATTAGACCTAAGAGAAAATATTTGCAATGCTCTCAGCGGACCTCTGAACCATTAAATGGTTATGTCCTGAGATTTTGGTCAAATCCCAGAAGAGGACCACTGAACCAAATGGATAATTAAATCTTAAGAGGATATCATTTTGAACTATGATAACTGGTAGGTTAGAGTATACCTAAACCCAGTTTGGATGAAGGGGAAAAGATGGACCTCTGAACATTTTGTAGGTTGCAAGTCCCATTGCAAAAAATAATACAGAAATATATATAAAAGCTATAAAAAATATGTATTAATTTTTATGGCGCATGATTATCAGGCCTAAGATGAGATGAGATTGCCAGCATAAGTTGCTGAGAGTATCAATATATTAGAAGAAAAATTAGGATTTGCCAGAATCCCTGAACCCTTATTCCATCTGTTGAAGGATCCAAATAAAGGATTTATATGGAATGAAGCACAAGAATCCTTTGACGAGTTACACCAATATCTAATAAATTCTCCAATTTTAAAATATAAAATTTTTGATTGAGAATTTATTATACAAATTGATGCTTTGTTGACGGCAAATAGTGCCATATTAAGCAAAGTAGATGAACTTTGGGACGAACATCCAGTGGCATATGCGAGCCAGGCACTCTCAGCCACTGAGAGGAATTACACCATAACTGAGCGGGAATGCCTTGCAGTCATTTATGCTTGTAAGCAGTTTTGGGTGTACATCCATGGAATGCACTTCAAAGTGGTGACAACCACTCCTCGTTGCATTGGCTCCATATTTTGAGAAAACCAGAAGGACGACTGGCCTGATGGGCTTTTAAGCTACAGGCTTATGATTATGAGATTGTCCACCAAGTGGGGGCTTCTCACCAGAATGCAGATGGCTTATTGCGGTTACCAATGGTCCAGATGGTATACCCGCAGGTGGATGAGCTATTCCAGAGAATGGTTGATGGAGAAATTGGGAATGAGCCTTGAAATTTCAAGGTGTGCTCCAAAAAGCAATGGAAAACACTGAGGCCATGGATGGACAAGTGTTTAAGACTATTAACTGGAAGAAGTTACTACTCCCAAAACCTTCATAAAAAGCAGCTATCATTCAAACCGCTCATAAGGTTGTTGGGCATGGAGGCCTGAGAAAACACCAACCATATTCGCCAGTACTACTACTGGGAGTCAATCAACTATGATGTTGTGGACTATCTGGCTTGTCGTGTGGAGCGCCAGTTGCACAAGACACATAAGAATACAACTGGATACTGACTGGTTTGCCCAGGATTTGCATGGCATACAGTTTCCATCGACGCGATGGGACTGCTGACAATGAGCACAGGGGGAGTTAAGTACATAATAGTTGCTATCAACCATCTGATGAGATGGGTCATGATGAAGGCCCTGGCGAAAGTAGACGCTACCAGTACCGCGAAGTTCATCCTGGATCAAGTAGTATACCAACATGGATGCCCGCAGGTCCTGCTTAGCAATGATGGGACAAACTTCACATCTCATGTGATCCTGCAGCTGAATGAGATAATGGGGATCTGAGGAGTCATGTCTGTACCTTACTGGCTGGAGACAAATGGACTGGTAGAATGAGTGAATGGGATGCTGGCCATGACGCTAAGGATGCTAGTCATAGGGAGAACTTCTGCGTGGGGAACGTACCTGAGTTCAGTGACACTTGCCTACAACATTAGTCACCATATGGCGACGGTAAAAATGCCGTTTGAATTGCTATATGGGAGGAAGGCTGCGTTGCCACCAATTTTATATTTGGAGGTGGAACTAACATCAGGGATGAGTGTTGAACAGAACTTGAACTGACTGATGAATACCCTGATTGAGATGCAATTGCAAGCATTTAATACTACTTTGAAGAAAAGGATACAAGCAAAATCATGGACAATAAGAACTGACCAGCTTTATCAGAATACCAAATAGGTGAAAGAGTTGCCTATTGCAATAAACATGGTTTTTGGATAAGAAACAAGCTGGATGCATTGTGGTTGGGTCCATTTGAGATTATTGCCAAGATGTCAATGGACGCCTGTTCCATCAAGAACCTCTTGGATGGAAGAGTAGTAAATTGAGTCCATGCTAAGTATTTGAAGTGATGGATCAATGAAAAAAACAAAAAAAAGAGTTCCAAAAGGACTGATGAACCATTAAGTTGTTTATGTCCTGAAGATTAGGTCAAGTCCAAAAAAGGACCTCTGAACCAATATAGATGATTAAGTCTGAAAAAAGGACCTCTAAACCATAGAAAAGTGGTAGGTCTAAGGATACCCAGGATTTAGTTTGGGGGAAAATAAAAAAAGATGGACTGCTGAACCAAAACAAGGTCAAGTACCATGGAAAAAAGAAAAAAATCAAAGATTGAAAAAAGATATTGGAAAAAAGATTATAAACTGCATATAAAAAACCAGTATATTTTTATAGTTTTTTAATTGATTATCCTCAATATGGGGATGATTCCGCCTATATCGCCTCTTGGGGGAGGGAGGATGGATTACAGTAGGAATGAATAACCCATCAAACTCTTTGTGAGATCAGACGCTAGTAAGGGCTAAACCTACATGAAACCAAGTTTGTTGAGCGGACACAGATCTCTAAAAGAAAGTGATTAGGGGAAGGAATATTGAGATGTCAGAAGAACCTATTACAAAACCCCAGAGTGGGGAGGGAAGCAACAGTAAAGGAAGAGGCAGTCGGTGAATAACCCTGAGAAATCCCAATATGGTACCCAGAGCCAGAAGATTAGTCTTGAGCGCTTGCTGACAGGCTTCATCAAGAACACTGTACATATGGGCTGGCAGCAAACAAGGGATGCTAGATGGGGGTTGCTGAATCATGCCCACAATTAAAGCCATCAGCAGAAGATACCAATGTGAAGCGCTAGAAATGAGATAGTCATGCAAGGAGGGAATGACATCCTGCAAGTGATAACTACAAGCTTTTCAGAAGATGAAGAAGAAGGAGCGATGGAACCTGGGAAAGGCTAGAAGCTTCGTGGCCCAACTTTAAAGAAATTGGCTGGCAAAGCGAAGAACATAAGTAGCAATATCCCAATCTAGGATGTTCTCAAGATTTTAGGGATTCAGCGCTATGGATAAAGCCTTGGTGACTCGGGCCCTCAATTCTGCATAGGGGAGTTTAAAATGAATGCAGTTGCTGATGGTGAGCTCAGTGGCCAAGCAGCTGGTTTTTAATATTGTCTGAGTCAGAAGAGGAACTCAGGAAGCAAGTCTGACCTGGCAAGAAAGGGGCGATCAAGAGCGAAGGGCATTATTTCTGGAGCATCCACAATAATGTTCAGTGCATCTGCAAAAGGAGCCAAATCCAGGGATTTTTAAAATCTCACTCTAAATTCAACAACAGAGGAAGAATCGACCACAAGCCATTTGAAACGATTGCTAGCCTGGTTTTAGAAGGATTGGTTACCATTTCCAGAAATTCAATGGAAGTACTAGCCACTGGCACCAGACTAGGCGTATGAGTCCCGGAAGGACAGTAGAAGAGGTTCCATCATGCAGCTCAACTTATCTGCTGGAAGAGCCAAAGATCTTGATCAGACAAACTGTTAAGCAGCTGTTGGTACCGTGACTCAGAATGTAACATATGAGCTGGATGAGAGGGGGATGTTGGACTTATATGATAGTCGACATTATGAAATCTACAATCCTTTAAGCTCCAATTTTGGAGGAATTAATTTCAAAATTAATGGGTATAACTCTCCAGAAAGAATTAAGAATGATATGAGCCAAGAGGTTATAAGAAAAAAAATAATAGGAGCAAACATAAATATGCATTATTAATTGGGCTGTGAAACAAACAATGGTGGCAAGAGTCTCCTGTCAAAGATGAGAAGAAAATCAGGAAATCGAGGACACAGGACCAAGTATAACTGAATATGACAGCGGGTCATATGCCCTGATGGGGGAAAACTGGATACCAGGATTGGTATTGTCATGAGTAAATTAATCAGCCCAGCACAACAGTAAATCATGGGGACCGCGCTCTGAGTAGGCAGTAGCAAGGGTGAAGAGGAAAAGAGCCGCATGCTGAGGGTCATCTTGAGCAGCATTGAGTATTGGTGATTGTACTCCGCTTGAGCAAATGAAATATTTGACTGAGTGTCTGAAGCGATGTTCTTTTACCCCAGTCCTTTTCTCGCTGGAAATCTAGGCAAGAGGGGGGATGTGTTGGGATTTTTGCCCATATTCCCAGCTGACATGATTACCAGGAATCAATAGGGGGTAATTTCCTGATGCGAGGTGAATTGGAAATTGGTTGTCCCTCATTTTGGAGTAACTATGTTTGGGGGATCTTAGGATATTCTCCTGGTCAGATCTGTCAGGGATTGATCTTGACAAATGCTTAAAAGCTCTTCTAGCAGAGTTGCCAATGAAATAGGAGCATCTCATAGTGATTGACTATCAGGTGTACCAATTAGGATCAGTTAGGTTTCATCACTGACTGATTGGGAATGTACATAGTAAGTTGCTAGGTAAATGATGCTGCCTGAAACTAGTGAATCAATCATTTGGTTTGTGACCTGCCTTAATGGGTAACAAGTCCCATTACCCAATCAGGTCATTAGCCAAATATGTTTAGTTTGCTTTTTATTGAGAGAAAATTGTTAGGGACATGTTTTCCAACTCTTTTCATTTTAGGTCTTGAGGATGTCCAATGATGGAATCCTAGCCAGGATGGAAAAGACCATCTCTGCTGAGACAAGGATGAGTGATTTAATGGTAACGGCTGCTGTTTCATTGAAGAGGTGTCAACCAAGGGTTAGGCTCCAAATCCTCACTATAAATACCCTAGAATTTACCAATAAATAGTTTTTATCCGGCATGTAGTTTTAAGTAGTGAACTTTATCAGCTTTCAATTGTTCTTTCTCAGGGATATTATTGCTGTGTGCAATAATTGGGACACTCTTTAAAGAAGAGTAAGGATCTGAGCGGGGATCCAGAGAAGTAGTGGAAACAGATCAGGGATTGCTGTTGACTGTGTGTCAAACTGGAGAGACTGTCACCATGGAATCTCAGAGAAGATTGGGTTGTACAGTACGAGGAAATTAATCCCTATTTATAGTCATCTCAAGTATTTCAAGTGGAAATACTGGCTTAACGTTGGGATGAGATCTAAGACTATATTCAAACATGGATAATAGTCATCATACTATTATCAAATAATTATATCATTTATCATACTATGCGGACAAATTGCACAAGAACTGAAACTGTGCAATTAATAAGTTTATAGGGGCCATTGGCTGATAATAAACCAGACCCATAAAGTTTTACAAGTATGAATCTGGGTAAGGCAATTTATTTTACTTCATCCATAAAGGCTCATAGAGCACCTCTGCAGTCTGATGGCGAAGGCACATAGTGATGCAATTGCCACCAGCCTGCCTAAATACCCAAACTTCCCCATAGTACAAGAGGCTAATCCAGATTGCCTCAGGTATTATTCTACTTCCTGATCCGTGGTAGTTCTGAAAAGTGACCCACTGGGTGGTCTGGTTCACATGAAAGGTCAGTTCTGTTTGCAGCTATACGCCCTTTTTATTTAATACTGACCTCATGGAACTTCTTCTGGTTGATCTCACCTGGGATTGCAATGTTGATGTATCTGCGTTCTGGTACCCACTGGTGGTTAAATTCCCCACCTGTCAAGCCTGCATTAAGCTCATGTTAGATTGACATTATCTAGTGTAAAAATTTACTTAAGGGCTGATTATTGGTTGTCAACCCAGTAACCTTTTTACTGCACAGGTTCAGTTTCCTTGTGCACTTTGCATTGTATAGAATGTATTATCTGATAATAGTATGGAGACTATTATCCGTAGTTGAGTTTGAACTATTATTTGGCCCAACGCTTCAGCCAGTACTTCTGATTTAATACTTGATAAGTCATACTCATAGGGATTTGTTCCCTATAGTACTGTCCACTTGATCTTTGTCAAGATCCCCTGATGACAGTCTCTTTCAGCCCAACAAACAGTTGGCAGCTATCCCTGATTGTGGTTCCCTTTCATCTCTAGATCCCCGCTTGGATCTCTACTCTTCTCTCTGAGAGTCTTTCAATTATTGCCTTCTGCAATAA
>JAKSZP010016132.1:0-91610 GCA_022478985.1 Massospora cicadina | reverse complement strand
CCATGGTCTGTAGCTTTCTCCCAAATATTTCACAAGCCATTTTGAGATCAGCCTTCATCTGCAACTATTTTACTGGTGCATCAGGCTTCCCCACAATCTGGCTTCTCTACCATCTCACCTTCTTCCTCAAGATATCCTGAAGTGGATTCCACTTCAGGAGTTCAGGGTTCAGTCTCCAGATCCCCTTCCCCGCAGAAGCAACCTGAGGGTCACTGATCTGCAGTTCCAGAGGCCTGTGGTCTGAAGCACCTGGATCATGATTCTGAAGGATCAACTTACAGAGACTTAGGAGAGGCTGGGGCACTGACACGAGGTCAATGCGGGAGGAATGATCCTCTGGATGTGAGTCCACCCAGTCTCCCCCTCCTCACCACAGCCAGCTCTCCACACATCCAGCAGGCCAAGGTCATCATTAAACTGGACAACTCGTGGGCTCCAGGATCAGAACTCAAGTTGCCTGAAGCCCCAACCCTGTCATCCCTAAAGCAGACACAGTTCATGTCTCCCCCCAGCACTACCAACCCCCCGATGCCTTCATCCTGGATCCTTAGGCTGACCTTCTGGAAGAAGGCCTTCTGTTCAGATCCAGAATTGGACGCATAAATGATGATAAACCAAATTGATTTCTCTCCAAACAGTGACATCACTGCCACTGCTCTTCCAGGAATTAATACCCTTTTATCCAACACCTTAACCTTGTCTGCCCACCAGACCAAGATACCCCCTTAGGCTTCTCCCCCTCTCTCTTTCCCTCCACTAAGGGCGAGTCCAAGTTTGGTTGATCCACCAAGTGAGAGTAAAATGATTGCTTCAGAGGAAAATGGAAAGCCCAGTCCTCTTCCACCCCAGGTTTGGACTTAGTCTCAGTGAGGAAGCTGATATCTATCCCATGTTGTTGCAATCAAAGTTTCACCCACTGCCACTGCTTGAGTCCATTCAGACCCTGCGCGTTAGCAAATACAACCATTATTGCCATAGGTTCAAAACCGAAGAGGCTTTGGTGTCAGTATCTGGGGGGTCCCCATCCTCTTTCACCTCAGCTGGTTTAGCGGGACCACGTTTCTTCCTCCCCTTTACAGTACTAGACTGGGCTGGGGTGGAGGCTGCTCAGTCACAACAACTGTAAGTAGAGTGTCTATACTTTTCCTATTTCCAGCGTGGTGGTGCACAGTGCACAGAGCCAACGCAAGGAAACTAGCCATTAATAATACAGCTACTAGTGCCCAGCAGAGGGTGCTGGAGCAATAACAGCTTAAACAAAGAAATGCTAGAAGTAACCAGCCAAAAGCGTCGCGGTGCCCACGGAGAGAAGGGGTAAATGACCAAGGCTGGAGGGTACCTGGGCGAACCAATGGTGCGCGAGGTGAGAATCATATTGTGTTTATAATGGCAAGGTTAATGGATCGTGAGACCTCCTAAAAAGAGGTTTGTGCATAGGATCATTAGAACAGGCATAAACCAAAACGGTAAAAAAGGAAATTTTTAATTGGGAAGTCGACCAACAAGGAATGTTGGTCAAGGGAAAACACATTTAATCTTCAATGGGGGAATATGGGGTTTGCGGGAGTGGGCCCAAGCACTGACCCACCAATAATCACACACTACCATCCCAATTAGTAGAATACACTAAAACTGACTTCACTTGCATTATCAATTGAAGTTGCATTTGACCCAAACGTGCAATTATGTAAATGGAATGGGTTTTGAAACCCCGTTCCTTGACCAACTAAACCAAACTGTTTGCATTTGTTATGTAAACCATTTATTTCAACGCCTGGGCCAAAGTATGGTGCTGGGCATTTGGATCACCACTAGTACCAACCTGGGCATATTTTGCCCGTACCCAGCGTTGATCTAGGGTATGCCTCGCGTCAGGGAGGCCCTGTAACTTCACCTTTTGGGCCTCCTGGCGCCCAGCCTTATCTTTGGGATTGGTCCCCGCTATGATGTCATGTGACCACGACATCAACCTCTAGAATCTTAACCTACATCCCTAATGGTTGCCTGCCTCTTATGTGATCGAGTGATAAAGAGAATCCCATCTGTTTGGGAAGCAGCCGTTTCCATAATGTCCTTTGCAGATTGGGACAAAGCGCCACTTAGCTCAATTTGGAGTCTATTGGCTTCCCGTGCCTTCCAGGTCTGCTTTGACTCCTTGTTGACCTTCCTCATACTTTTCAGCACTCCAGTCACCGCCTCCAAAGTGATGCCAGCTGCTGCCTCCTCCCTTGCTTTGGCTGACATCTCAGTTAGCTTCTCCAACGCCTTCTGGAGAGCCAACTTTTCCTTCTCAGAGGGCACCATTACTGGCACCCCCGCGCTAGGCCCACTAGGCTTGGCCACTGCCGCAGGAGGTTGAACCTGAGGACATTTGGCTCTGACATGCCCCTTTGCACCACACAAGAAGCACCTGTCCAGCGGTACCACAGGGACACTCCAGGTCCCCACAGTGACTGAACGAGGTAACTCCCCATATGATTTCGAAAGTTCAACCTTCAAAACCCAGTCCCCAGATCCTATAGTGAACTTTTTCAAGCTACCATCCTTCTGCTTCAAGTTCTTTACCAGCTTGTTCTCATTAAAGGAGATCACTCTGCCAAAGCCTTTCAGCTGAGACATCATGGCCCCTCTAGTGATCACAGGTGGTACGTCCCTCAGAATGAACCTTCCAATCTCAGGTGCCAATGTCAAGACATACAGCCTCCTCATTCTTTGTGCTCAAACTGGCAGCCAAAACCTGTTCCTTTTGAAGCTTAGACTGGAAGGTCATAAGTTTCAACCCAGGAGCCAAACGTGAAATATGGAGTGGGGCAAACCCACACACCTCAATCACCCTGACCATGAGCATCTCCTTAGACCATCCCAGTCTTCACTTCCACAGCGTGAACCCTCTTGAGGCTCTCCACCATGCTCGCCATCAGATCCTTGGATGGGCCAGAGTTCCCCGCTTCAAAAAGCTTGGTTCTGACACCAAATCCATTAGCAGCCACCGCTGCAAAAGAGACCAAAGCCCCCTGTGCAGCAGAGGCCACCCCCGCTGTTGATTTGTTAATGGAGTTGGTCTCTCCAGTTTGTTTTTGTGATGAAGTTTGCTCTCTGGGCCCTTTTTGTGGGAACCATCTGCAGCCCTTTTGGGTCAGTCCATCATTTTGGTATGTGAGTGCTCTCGCCTTTTGCTGCACCAGTGTAAGCCCATGTAAGCTACTGGCCGCTATCCAGGTTTCAGGCCAACCTAGAAAACCGCGGTGATTATTGTAGACAGGTGAGCCAAAGCCCAGCCAATCAGGATTGCCCCACCCTTGTCACTGAGACCTGCTTTTGCAGCGCCCCTCCTCATAGGAAAGTAGTGTGACAGATGATACGCCTGACTCTTGCCTCCCCCTTCCTGCCCATATTCCCCCCAAAGGAGAGTGGAAGCACCCGCAAGAACAGGTTGGGTTACAGTCATTAGCTTCCATCCCACTCCCCATCCAGGCCACTACAGGACCCTTCTAGGGCGCCTCTCTGGGTTCTGGTGTTAGCTACTCACCCATGTTTCCACAAGCTTTCCTCAGTCACACCACGTGAAGGCCCCAGCTTACCCTACCTAGCTCCCAGGTGGTGGAGCTGTATAGGTTAGGGGTATGTCAGATAGGGTCCTACTGGCGCTCCCCATAAGGCATTGGTGGATTACTAAAAAGGGTACTGATAGGGTACAGATTGGGAAAAATTTGCCTGCCCAGGAGCTGGAAGTGCATCATGATTTCATTGACTAGCTCTGGAAGGACATCTTCCATCTAAATAAACCGCTTTACAACGCCAGCAGGGGTTTCAGCACTGTCCAAAATGATGCCCGAGCTCATTACAATTAGAGCAGCAAAGGTTGTTTTGTGGGGGCCATCCTTGTACTAGCCTAATGAATGTTGTACTTGCTCCAAGAGGGCATTCATATGCGTGGTAAACTCAGAGGGAGTGCTAATATGATGGAAATTTGTGGTAGCCTCACCCTCAGGTTCTTCCCCCTTTAGCTCTAGCTGTCTGGTGGTTGGTAGTTTAGGTTGATGGAAATCTAAGTGAGTATATTGGCGGCAGACTTCAATGGCATGGTCAGCACATGAAGATTGGGCAACAAGGACAGCATTTAGGTATGCTTCTTCCAAGACATCAATAGACCATTCCAATAATTGTTGATTCATATCCTCACAGCGTCAGGTGTCAGACTGGTGCCATTGTCCAAGTAGATCTTCAAATTTATCCAGGATATGGTTGACGTTATAATAATTGTCATAAATTTTGGCGGAATAGTTAAGATACGCCAGGGGATTTTGCACAGGGTTGAACCCACTGAGCAATCGGACAGATGTTATAAAGATTGTCAGTTTTTGGACACATTTAAGAATATAACAAGATATGGAGCTATTGCCCCAAATAACACTTTATTTATTTATTATTTACAGCGGCTACTTTCTGTTCTGCTCTCTCAAAATTATTAACAATCACACTCCTTCAATAGTCTCATCTCACTTATATCTCAGCAACTTTAGATGATACCATTTCCTCAGATTAGCTATTCAGTTCCACCGTATCTCATTGGTTCTGGCAGAGTATGGTATCCTCAATTCTCTATCACCTTAGTTTGAGGCAATATAACTCAATATTTGTCAAATGTTGACATCACATTATTGCCCTTTTTGGAGGCAATCCAATATCGACCCTTTTCTGACCCAAAATCGCCTCAACTCAAGGCACTCAAATAGTCATAACTAATATCATGGTATGTGGATTCTCCCCAATCCACCGTAGCTATTTAAAGCTTATCGTCCAGCCATATCAGAATCTCAACATTACCCCCTTGACTGGATTATAAGGCGCTTTACTGCTTATATGGGCAGAGGAACTTAGCATGTGATCAGTAAATGATCCAACTGCAAATGGAGTCTTTAATAGTATAGGCGTTGACACCTGTTTTCTCAATGACTTCAAATGGCCAATCCAAATGCTGGCCAATTTGTGCTTTTGACTAAACCCATGTTGGAATGAAACATAATCATGTCCCCCTCCTTCAACTGAGCTACCCACTATGCTGTACCAAATTGACAGCCTGATTCTTGATCTTCTTGGCTAAGCTGAAGGAGTACGCTTTGGTTTGCAATTTAATAAATTTGTTCGAAATGTTAGTCAAATAATAATGGGGATCCATTATGCCAGTATCTTCTATGAATGAATAGAGAAATGCTGGAAGAGCCAGGTGTCATCCATTTATTAATTGAAAGGGCACTTCCCCGTGGTGGAATGGTAGCTAAAATTATAGGCAAAGATGATGGTGGAAAGGAGGGAACTCCAATCAAAGGTCAATCCATTACCAATTTCTGAACTATGTTCACCAAGGTCCCATTAAGGCGTTCAACCATCCTGTTGGACTCAGGGCCGTATGGGGTCAACAGAACCCCGTGGATGACCATCAGCTCAATTAACTTTGGAATGATGTGAGAAGTAAAGTTAGTTCCATTGTCAGTAAAGATGAACTGAGGGCAGCCATATCGCTGGATAATACCTTCCATTATGAACTTGACCACTGTGACCACCCCAAATCTCATATTACCCATGATTCAACTCACCTGGTCAAGTGGTCGATTGCCACCATAATGTACTTAACCAGTTAGCTCCTGTTGGTAGAGGACCAACGACATCCAGGGAAACCATATGCTAAGCAAAATGGGGTTTTACTAGCCGGTACAAGGTCTTATGGCAGAACAGCTTTTACACTTGGCACTGGTGGCAGCAGAAAATAGTTTCAAGCACGTCAAAGTTCATGCTCTCCCAATAGTATCAAGGTCGCAACAATTTCAGGGTCTTACATACTCCACCATGTCCAACGGCTAAGTGTGCGCTCATAATAATATTAGGTCAGGAGGAAGGTCTTGGGATATTCATGGTATTGTTTCCTCTCCACTTGTACAATTCACTGTTCTTTAGGAAAGTATTGGCCCTTATTCCATTTAATACCTTGATTTGGGTGGGTCATTATCGTATTTTCTGCTAAGCATTTTGTCATACATAACGTCACTGAGATCCACCATAACAGCAATGGTTGGAAATCTTGACAAGCAAACGGCATTCTGGTGTTTTGCTCCAGGTCAGCGGAAAATCTTGAAGTCAAAAGCCTGCATTTTGAGAGCCCATTGGGTTAGATGCCCTTCAGGCTCCATGAGGTTCTGCAACCAGCATAAAAAATCATGATCCGTTACAACTTTAAACTTCACTTGATGCAAATATACCTAAATTGCTTATATACATATATTACCACTAAGCACTTCCACTCAATCACAATGTAATTACGTTCATGGCAATTCAGGCTTCAACTGCAGTACGCCACTGGATGCTCCTCCCCTTCATCATCCTTTTGAGATAGGACTTCCCCAACGGCAAAAAGGGACGCATCCATCTGGATGATGAACTCCTTATTAAAAGTAGGATAGTGCAGCACTGGCGCACTGATTATCACCATTCAAAGTGTATTGAAGGATTATTGGCGACGTTCCGTTCATTCAAATGGGGCATCCTTCTTCAATAACTCAAACAGAGGAATTATAATACAACTGAAATTGGGTATAAATCGGCAGTTGTAGCTGTAAATTCCCAAAAATACTTGTATATCGCACTTACTGTTTGGTGTAGTCATCTTGTGGATAGTCTCCACCTTGGCTGGTTGAAACCTCAGGCAAGTCGCATCCACCACAAACCCAAGGTACTCCAAATGGTCCTTAAGAAAGTGGTATTTATGGGGCTTGATTTTAATGTTGGCCTCCGCAAGCTGGAAGAAGACCTCCTCCAGGTGGGTAAGATGCTCAGAGAATGTACGCGAAAGGACATTAATATCATCAAGGTATATGAGGATGCATAACAGATTCAGTTCACTGAGAATGGTGTCCATGGCCTGCTAAAATGTAGCTGGGGCATTACATAGACCTTGAGGCATACAGGTTGGTTGAAAAAGCCCCTTGGACGTTATAATGGCGCATTTCTCCTGTTCCAAGCAAACAATTCAATTTGCCAATAACCAAATATCAAATCCATCACTGAGGAGTAATAAGCTCCTTCCAACCGATCTAAGGCATCATCAATTTTCAGCAAGGGGTATGAGTCCTTTTTGGCAATGCTGTTGAGCTTCCAATAGTCTATCGCTACTTGGTTGGTGCTGTCCTTCTTTTTGACAATCAGAACAGGTGAAGCCCACGAACTCTTTGATGGTTCAAGAATCCCTTGTTCAAGCAGCTTTTCAATCTCCTCAGTTACTACTTCCTTGGCTGGCCTATACCAGTGGATCAGCTGAGGTCTGATAGGGGATGATCCCCAGTTTCCACTCAATGGACCACTCCCCGCACACACCCTAAATCGCGGTTGTCAATGGCAAAGATCTCCTTATATTTTTCAAATAAAGCTATTGCCTGATCTTTCTAGTCTTCTGATAACCCAACTAAGGTTTTTGTGTGGTACCACCGCCATTATGCCTAGCTGTCATTTGAAGGGTATATCAAATTCATCCAGAGACCCAAACTCACGAATTTGGAAACTTTCCTCCACTGGGGTCAAGTGTAAGAACGCCACTATTTCGTGTCAGCAGATTTGCATTGGTTTGTGGTGTATATTTGCTAACAGGACCTTGATATCCCATGACCTGGGAGGATAATGCCTGGAGCCACGTGGGGATCAAACTGCAAACGCTGATAAAACCCAATAATCTCCTCATAAAGCCCATCTGGAACTTTTACCTCTAACTCAGTGTTTATAATTACTTGGTGTCCAAAGGGAATAAATATAGCTCTAGAAGCTCTGAGCGGCAGCCCTTGATATTCATATACCTGCTGGGGGAGGGCTGGGTTTTACCTTTAGTCGATGGTAGTGAACTGGAATCACCCCATCACTATAGGAAAATTTGATATGCCTCATGTGCACAGGATCCTTTGGAACTCCACTGCAGGTAAAGTAAATTGGAATCCGCTGCCCAAAAATTTGAAGGTCTCTTCCATCATATCAACAACAGCCCCATAATGTCGCATGAAAGCAGTTCCAATTGATAGGTCATAATGACTGTTTGGTAGCACTATCACTGTGGCTACCATGACAATTGACCCAAACTGCAATGGAAGTGCACTATACGCTACATCAGAGACCGTGTTTTTTTGCTCCAGCGGTCCCATACATCATATGATGTTCTACATCAGGTTTTAGTGTCAGCTTCGCCACCAACTTGGTGGACACTATGTTGACTGGAGCGCCCATATCTATTATAGCGCAAACACAGGCTCTTGCTACAACAATGTCACAGCAGGTACATTCAGAATAAGAAGAATATTGACTGTTTAATACGTGGACATTTAAGGGGTCTCATTTTCCCAGGAAACTCATAATCCCCTCACCAACTTTGGGGTATTCTTTGACAATAGTGTCTACCGGAAGGGCAACGTTTACACCTTTCAGGAAAGGGGCATTGGCGGTGGAATCTAGATTGTCTGAAGAAGCTTGGTCAAACATTTGGCAGGAGTACAGCTTTGGTTGCATCTAAGGTCCTTCATCTGCAGACTGGGCTTGTGCCCATGTCATTACATTTACTCCTCTGACTGGCTGCTGATATAAAATCCCATTGTCATACTGAGGGACCTCAGCTGGAAATACTACAATTGGTTCAGATGGGATGTCTGTGGTTGGAATAGCGGAAGTAGTGAGTCCCATCTCTACTCTGTTCCATCTTTTCCTGGTAGTTTTTGTCATGGTTGAATGACATCACAGTATGGACCAACCCTAAGGATAAGGCTGGGCGACAGGAGGCCCAGGTGAAGCTTCAGGCCCTCTCTGACCTCAGGCACACACTAGACCAACTCTGGGTACGAGCTAAATATGCCTAGGTTTGTATTAGTGAAGTGCAGAACGCCCATCCCCTTTCGTCAGCCCAGGTGTTAAAACAAATGGTATATTTGATTAACAATGATGGCACTATTCGGTTGATTGAGGAACAGGGGTTTAAAACCTGTTCCATTTACGAAACTACGCGTTTGGGTCAGATCCAACTTCAATTGATTACTCTAGTGAAGTCAGTTTCTGTGTATTCTACCAATTTGGATGGTAGTGTTTGCCTATTGGTGAATCAGTGCTTGGGCTCACTTCAGCAAACCCTGAATTTCCCTGACAAAGTTAAATTCTGTTTCCATAGCCAAAATTACTTGTTGGTCGACTTTCCTAATAAACCTTTTTCATTTTCCCATTTTTTATGTTATCTCTAGTGATCCTGTGCGTGGACCTCTTCAAGGAGGTCTTGCGCTACATTAATCACACTATTATAAATGCAATTAAATTTTCAATTCAGGCACCGTTGGGTCGCCCAGGTTCTCTCCAACCTGGGATGTAACTTCTTTTCCTTTTGTGCACCGCGTCCTTTTTGGTGGGTTGTTTGCTATCATGATTGAACTTCTCTTCATAAGTACTTATTGCTTCAGCACCCTCCGCTAGGCTCTAGTCAATTTTGAACTAATGGCTAGTTTCCTGGCGTTGGCCTTGTGCACCGAGCACTACCACGCTGGAAACAGGAGAGTTATAGACAATCTCCTTACAGTTTTGGTCCTGCCGCTCATAGTGGACATGATGTTTGGGGCAACTTTAGGCAAGATGACTAGGGTGGCTGCATTTAAAACAATTCACCCTGTAGGGTCCACACCCTTGGTTCTCATATGAAGAACCAGGCTGATAATTTTAATGACGTTTGGCGTAACCACGGCCAGGTTAGTAGGACAATTGCTGACGTTTGGCGTAATTAGGGCTAGGCCAGTAGTTAGGCTGCTGATAATTTTCATGATCAGGACCAGAGCAGAAGTCAAACTGCTGGTAACTCAGCTGAGGGAAAGATTTATGATTATATTAAGGACAGTGGTTACTAGGCGGAATCTGAACAGGATGGAAGAATTCCCCCAAACAAGATTGTCCAGCTATGGCGGTAGTGTGTTTCCACTCTATATTGGGCTGAGGGAAGTTAGTGTATATATAACATGAGAACTGAACAATTTTTATCAAGGGGACATCATTGTCCAAAATTGGAGAAATGACATTATAAATCTCATGGTATGGCTTCACAGCGGAGGTCATTGCAATGCACATGTTGGCTTCAGCTAGAACTCCTGTTCCTACTAACACAAGGGCTTCCGCTATAAATTGATCTGCAAACACAGCGAGGGTCTCATTATATTGGAACTTAATAATCAGGAACTCAGCTTTACGCTGCAACTTCTTTGAAGTACCACCAAACAGCCGCAACACAGTTTCTTTCACTTCATGGTAAGTAACAGAAGTGCTTGGAATATAGTAGGTAACTTGGTTGATACTTCTGACGTCCAAAGAAGTTATTAGCAATTTAGCCTACCGCTGATCAGAGGCTCCTTCTGCCACAAATTCAAATCATTTGATGAATCCTTGGATGTTTCCATTGCGGTCAAATGGGGTAGCTTGTCAATGCAGACCTCATCATCCCGCTCATAACTGCAAGTCTTAGAAGTGTACTGCAGATGTGTCTGTGCCCCATAACTGGGATCAAAAAGAGGCGCTGGCTCAGAAGGCCCGGCTGCTCTTGGGGTAGTGTAAGGCTCTTCAACAGGAAGGACTACCATTACCTGGGGGTTATTTTTTATCAAAACTTAATCGTCCTCAGAGAAGCCATCATGATTCAAGTGGCTCACGCTGGTCATATATTTATAGTAAAAAATCATTTCTGAGCGACTCCTTTATTTTTCCGCTTCCCAAAGGGGACAGGCAGGTAATATGTAGGTGCTATATCTACTCCACACAGTGTAGACGTTCAGTAGCATCATCCAGTCAATTGACAAGCTGCCTGTTCTTCTGTCCAAGTATACGCAGCTGACTAGCCACACTTTCAAGTTGAATCATTACTACGTTGCTCACTAAAGAAGTTCCTTTTGTTTTTTAAGCACGGCATCCACAAAAAGTTTAAGTTCTGTGGACTCAGCCAGCACAGCTGTTTGGGACAATTCCCCTTCTGTGAAGACCATGAATGAATATTGATAATTTTTGGTTGTTATTGGTGGTTGTTCAATGGGCACCCTGTAGTGAGCACCACTGTTATAATTTCAGTGGATTTGTTGAGATACACCAGGGGATTTTGCACAGGGTTGAACCCACTGAGCAATTGGACAGATGTTTTGAAGATTGTCAGTCCTTGGAAACACTTAAGAATATAACAAGATATGAAGCTATTGCCCCAAATGACACTTTATTTATTTAATATTTACAGCGTCTACTTGCTGTTCTTCTCTCTCAAAACTACCAATAATCCTCCTCCTTCAATTGTTTCATCTCGCTTATATCTCAGCAACTTCAAATGATAACATTTCCTCAGATTAGCTATTCAGTTCCACTGTATCTCATTGGTTCTAGCAGAGTATGGTATCCTCAATTCTCTATCACCTTAGTTTGAGGCAATCTAACTCAATTTTTGTCAAATTTCAACATTTTCGTATTGTCCTATTTGGAGGCGATTTAATAATAGCCCTTTTCTGACCCAAAATCACCTCAACTCAAGGCAATCAAATAATCTTTATTACATGGTCAGCAATTCTCCCCAATCCGCCATAGCTATTTCAGGCTTATTGTCCAGTCATATCAGAACTTTGGCATAAATCCTTTAGGCACATGCGCTGGAACTTCTCCCATAGTTTTGTGGTGGATACCCAAAACTTGGCATGGGCACGCTCCTGCCATTCACCCCAGGTGTCAAATGGGATGTTGGCATTATTCCACCTCCTTGCCACACCTTTTAGAAGGCTGGGCCTCTTGCAGAGTCATTGGTGGTCACTCACATCATAGTCATCACCCCAGAAGTTATAGGCTTCTAACCATTCATCTATTGTCCCATTTTCAAATTTCTCTGAGGTTTGCCTTGTGTAGAATATTATTAACATCAGAGTTACACCCTGGCTCTGGAAAGCACTCTCAGGTTCCATGGCAGGATCACCATTTTTTAGGGAACTAGGGAGTCTGATGTATTCCCTGACAGGTTGCTGGTGGTGTAGTGTAACTCTCAGGGTTTCCAGTGTCATCAATTTGGAAGTCATTGTTGGTCATCATGGGTGTTAGTGACTGAAAACGCCCAGGGATCTAAATCTTCTAAAACTTAAAGATAATAAACACAAGAAATTAAACTCTATAATCTGATACTTTATTGTGATAATAACTGAAGATATTATACATGTTTTAGGAATATTTCAGTGCCTAGAATATTCTAGCAGAATCAAGTTAAATTAAGATAAAAAATGAATATTCATTGAATGGGGAATCACTATTCCAATGGATTATTATGGAATTATTAATCCGTTCAACAGTGTTTTATTAAATAGATCTTATAATAACACTAATAAACCTTACCCATATTGGGTTGGTCAATTTCTTAATAAATTGAAATTTTGCACAATAAACCATTTGGGTTATAACTTTTCTAGTTTACAAACTGTTCTAAGTTTGAAGGTTAAAGGGGTGAGAAGCCAATAATGCTTTAATAAAGGTTAGGGTTAAGCCATTGGTAATTTATCTACATAAACCCAAATTCAAAATTATTAATCAAAAGAGGATGGCTGGTGAGATTGAGCCAACGCCCATATCTACTTACACATGTGAGTCAATGGTGGTGCAGCATTGCAAAAGTAGTGGGGTTCTCATAAGCTAGCTTCTGAGCTCTTTAGATGTGAGTTGATGTTTAAATTGAGCATTGTAAGTAAGCTACGGTGGTGATATACTTTGTGGTTTACAGATATCAATGCAAAGTCATATAATATCATTTTACCTCAAAAAGGTTGGTGTAACCATTACATAGAGCGCATACCATTGGATGGGGTGGCTGAACTGCTTAGTGGATCCTTAGCTAAAGGTAATCCCAGGGTGTATAGTGATCACTAATAGTTGGCCCTAGTTTTATTTGGAAGCGTATACAGCATCTGTAGGAATGAGTAAAGTTTTCCCATACTCAGTAGGCATAGCAGAAAACTATTAGTGCATTCTAAAGAGATGCGGAAATTAGTATTTGACTATTTACTAAAAGTAAAAGGGTTTGATGATACTCAGCTATAAGCTTTAAGGCTGAGAAGTATCTGATGAGCGCAACACAACTGAGGTCCTAACAAATGATTTACTTCAACATCCAAAGATGAGCCCTATGTCTTATGTAAACAGCGTGTAAGATTTACATTGTACCTGCCTATAAAAAATGTTGTGCATACCATATTAGTACTAAGCAATTGGATATCGATGACTGCATTAAATTACAGCTGTTACTATACAGTTGAACAAATTTTGAGTACAAAGCTTAAACTGTTGGCCTTGACAGGTCAAAGTTTTAAAAGGTATAGAAAAGTTCTCATATCACAAAGATGGGCTTATAATGCTGAACAGTTATATACTTATATTGAGGAGCTTAAGGTAACTTGACTTGAAGTTAGTTTCAAGTTTCCATAGCGTCCTACAATTTAGCTTCACTGGATGTGAGTAGTTTTATAACAAGATTGCTGATAGGTAGGTAGAAATGAGTCAATTAAAACTAGCACCATGGGGAACTTCCCCAAAGCCATCATTTGGTAAACTCTACTTATAAGCTTGATAACAATTGTAGTTTGATTAAAGGTTATAGCTTCATTTCTAAAAAACTTTGGGATGCGTAACCAAGGTGCATATAAGTTTCTGATGGTGGTTTGCAATTAAAATAGGTATAGGACCTACTGATATCAGCTTTGGTTTACAATTAAACTCTTCAGATCTCATTGCAATTGATTAAAGTTTTGGTCTAGGAGATCACATTCTATAGGTGCCGGGAGACACTGCATCCTAACTCTAAAAGTATCTTACCTAATCATAAAGTACCTGGGACATAAATCTAAACCAACTCATTAATATTATACATGGGGGGAGAAGAAAGGCGTGGAAAGATGGGTGAGAAAGGTTGCCTATAGACTTTCTGATGTCAAGCTAAAGCTTAAGCCATAAGTAACTTGTCATAGGTGGCAAGATAATCTTGAGGTACAGCACAGGCCTGAATAAGCTAGATGTGGCCTGCATTGAAGAGCTTAAGTTAACGTGGTGGTACTACAACGTAAAGTTATTTAAGCTTTTGGAGGGGCTTAGAATGATGACGGCAATGTAGAACGGCAGAAAACCTCTAAAAATGACACATTAAGAAAATATGCAGGTGTTGAGAATAGTAAAGATTTTGACAGGTGAAATTAGTGAGGAGAAAGATAATTAGAGACCAGGGCATGATAGCTAACTTGGCTGATGATATCAATATTTAAATTAGGAAATTACACCCAGACAGGAATTCCATATAGGGAACTATAGTAAGCTTAAACTGTTAGCATGTTCAATAACCAAATTATGCAAATTGATAAGGTGAAGAGAATTAATTTAAAAATGCACCTAACCAGATATAAATATATGGTGTATTTAGCCAACATCATTTTTCACTGCTTCTTAACTGTCTTATATTGAACAGCACAAATGGAGACTATCTTATAATCATCTTAAGAGACAAAGTAAAACACATCAAAAGTTTTTACCAGCAGTGATAAACTGCATGCCTGATGATATATGTGAACAGCTACACTTTAATTATTTTTCATGGGTGGAAAAAGTCAACCTTAAATCAATAAAACAGGATGGTTTTTAAAACAAGAGCTGCTTACATCTTAAGTAACTCACTGGTTTGTTGCATGCATAAATTTACACTGCTCTATCTATCCAAGTGTCAGGGCAAAGCCTGACATGAAAGATATCCCTGATATATCAGTTCTTATTGATAGAATATATGATATATGTAATCAGCTTAAACAATCAAAGATGATAGCAAAGTCACATAGCAGACAAATAATGAGTCAGATGAGTCGATTCAAGCCTATCAAATTTGAATCAAACATTGGAACACCTGGGGCCAGGTCTTAGTAGTCCTAACTAGGCAGTTGACTACTAGTCTAAGCTTTGGATATCTAAGACAGAAAGAGCCTAAAGAATCTAAAGCTAGATAAGAATCAAGTAAGCCCTAAAGCTAGTTCAATTAGTCTTAAAAGTGAATATAAGCTGAATATTTCTAAAATCATTCCTTGCAGTCAATAAAGTTAAGATGCTTCTAAATACTTACTTGATTTAATTGCTTTTGATCCTTAGTAAAGTACAAGGATCTTTATTATCAAGCATATATCAATTAAATAACTCTGAAAATCCAATTATTTCCTCTAACTCAATTTAACAATTACCCACTGTCACTGGTATCTTGGCCCTAACAGGGGTTGGTCTAGCTGAAGCTCTAAAACCTATATTAGGGCCAAAAAGACCTTTATTCACAACTTTTATATTTTTTATCCGCATCCTTCCCTTGTTGTACTGGACTCTTAGCTCAGGCATGGCAAGTTCACGAGTTGCTATGCCAGACTGGGTTAAAGATATTCCAGTCCCTGACACCAAGGCATTAATTTTAGCTTGTTATGCTCAAATCCCATACCTAGTGATATTCCTCATCCATCTTACTGATCATATATCTCATTGAATGGTGCATTCAATGCAGAACAAGCTTTATGAAGTTTGCGTAAATGGCCCAGCAACAAAGCTCCTATGGTGCACAACAATTTTTAGATCATGTCCAGCTGGATTATCACCAAAATTTTGTCCTAATACATCTGCAGTCAATCTAGTTAAATGTGCTATACTGAAGGGTTGTAGATAACAGCAACATGCTATAAATCTAGAGATAGATCTTTAAAGCAACTAAGGATAGCAGGTTTATGTGATAATCCTAGCCTAAACTGTACTATAATAGACACCTATAATTGTGGCAACCCAATAAGAAATTTTATATGGCTGAGGTAAGATGGATGCAAGCTTAACCTTTAATTTCACCCTTCCAACATCTCAAACACCCAAGTAATAAAATATGATTACAGGATAAATGGGGTGGCAAAGCTGGAATTTACCCTATTACAGCTAAAATTCTTATATAGATGAATTGAGTATAAGAATTAGAATAACTTAACTATAACCATAGTACTGGCTGAGCACCTATCTATAGAGGGATGGGTCCACCTAGTATGCTACCATTTTGGGACTACTAAAAGGAAGGGCAGCCTAAAGAGGGTAGGGTAAGTAAGAGATACTTCAAAGACATAAGGATACTGTCCAGGGAATGCGTGGTATAATTTGGGGCCCCTATGTCAAAATCCTGATAATTTTTAAGACTTGCTGGTGTGAATGGCACAGGATTCAACAAATATAAAGAAGCAGGAGTAATGAATCTTATAACTTCTGCTAAATAAAAAAGGGACTTTTAGTAATCACTTATACTAAACTAGAAAAATTTAAACTATGAGAATAAAATAATTTTTATTAGTTTATGAGTGACAGTGAAAGGGTAAAAAGAGAACTATTATTATGATATTGCTTAGGTTATAAATAATTAGAAGTTTAAAGTGAGTGAGACTTTTCTTTCTCGTTGCAAACACTTTTGCAACCCATTCAATTCAAGACTAAATCTAGTTTGATAATCTCATAGAGAGGGATTAGTCTGCACCCATGTCTGGGAGCAGTTGGGCAAGCAAGGCAAGAGGAGCAGGCGGAAGGCCCACGGCCTCTAACATTCAAAAACGCCCCGGAGAATCCGGCGGAATAGAAAAAAATCTAAAAAAACTGGCGGTCGCAATTTCCCCGGAGATACTCGTGTGGCAAGCACGATGCAACCAGTACATCAACACGCCACATTCCCAGCCACTTTCGTCGGTGGAATTTGGAGTCCGTGTGTATCTGGACATCCAAAAAACAGCCCTATGGGAAAAATTTTGTGAAGATGTACACAAAATTTTCCTGACCACGCAGTGTACATTGCACCTCACTCCATGTCGCGCGGTTGGCTGGACCTAGGTTTTGAAAGCAAAATAGCAGCAGACAAGGCTGCAGCAGTGCGTGTAGTGGTCAACCTCCCCAAAGGGCAACAGGTTGTCAAAACTAAATGCACCAGATGGACAAAATCAAACCAAATTTTCCTCACATTTGACTTTTTGCCTACTACGGTAAAACGTGACATTTTGGAGCAACACCTGAAAGATGGTCTCGCCATATATGGCAAAATACAATCTTTCGAAATGCAACGTTTCATGCTGATGCCACACCTGTACACTGGCAAAGCCATCGCAGTTCTGACCCCAACTGAGGAGATCGCGAAAGACCTAACCCAGATCCTGCACTCCACCTTTATTGACATCACAGGACACACCACACACCTATTCTGGGTAACCGTGGACAGCATGCCCCCCATTTGCACCCACTGTGATGCATTCAGCCATAAGGCACATGTGTGCCCCATCAAAGAGGGCGTTACATTCCAAGAGCACCCCTCGGCAGCCATGGCCAGCGGAGAGGTGTACTACAAACCAACTGCAAGCACCAAGGAGGCTTTCCCATGGGGAGCACAAGGCTGCTACCTATTGGTAAAGCCCATCTCCCCGCAGGAGTGGAAGAAGGCCAAGCAGGCCCATAGGACTGCAGCCAAGGAAGTGGCCAAGGTCACCACCAACATCCCATACTCACAACGCCAGGAGGACATGGAGACCTTCGCAGTGGAAGCAACTCGGGAATCCATCACCCAATCAGATTGGGAGGCCCAAGCCAAACGGGCCACTCAATCCGAGGATCTGATGGGAGATTCGATCTCACCCAATCGCTGCACCCAAGCCCCGGTTGAAACTGACTTGAGACCTATCCCAACTGAAAAAAATTTTTTTGCCCCACTCGACGGTGCACCAAACTTATCCGCACTGCAAAAAATTCGTCCGACGTCGGGAAAACAAAAAGCGAAGGCCAAAGCCAACATGACTCTTTCCGCAAAAATTAACAAAAACCCCGATAGTGTTGCTGCTATTACCCATGCTGCTGTGAAAGCCTGTGGGGACCTGGAAGAGGCTGGTGGGCCAGGGGGCCCACCCTCTCACACCTAAGGTGCGATGGGGGAAATTTTCACTCTAGGGATGCTGAATATTGCCGGACTCAAGGCCTCCCCGTCCCGGGCTAGGAAACTGAGTTTTTTACAAAATAATTTACCCGTGGATATCCTGGCCATCCAGGAAACCCACTGTCCATGAGGTTCCGAGGATGCTTGGAAAACAATGCTCCTACCATCCCTATCCTTTTGGTTGAAGCACTGTGAGTGCTAATTCGGAAAAACAAATTTTTCAAATTTACATCTTCAGAAACATTCCTAAATGACTGAGTGCTCGTTGTCACCTTCTCATGGGCTGATGTTGCACACACAATCGTCAACATTTACGCCCCAAACGGTGCACAAGAGCATTGGGAATTTTCTCGTCAGTCAAATCCCTCCTGCTACCTCCCGATTCTTTCCTAATTGGTGACATGAACTGTTGGCTAACCTCACCAACGGACCGGTGGCCGCCCTCACCCCACGCCCCACAGGGTCACATAGAACTACGCATTCTAAAAGCCACCCTTGGGTTAATGGATGCGCTGCTGCGACATGCCCCACTGCTCAAAAACATGATGCATCCCCACGTCCACAATGGCCAATTAAGGTCCATGACCCGCATTGACCTTATTCTAGCACCGGCGAAATTCAACCCCACATCTCCCACTTCAAAACAACAAAAATGGAATTCTCCAACCACCGACTGGTCTCGATAACATACCACTTACCCGTCACAGTTGCAAAGGCCCCACATTGGTGCAAAATCTGCCCCCCAGAGCTTGCATCACCAGGATTTTCCACGTGGGTGGAAGAGGCAACTTTAGCAAGATTGTTTGTTGCACCATTTTGTGCGGACCCCATTTCCACATGGGCAACTTTCAAAGAAGACACCATCCACCACTATCGCCATCTCTCATCCAGATGCTCATGAGCCACATTGGCGGTTATATTGCATGCGCTGGCAGAATTGGCCCACTTGGAGTCCAATATTCCAGCCTCAGGATATAGCCCTGCATGGGGCCAGATATGGGTGGAGGCAGCAGCCCACCTCAACGCACTTGAAAGGCAACACAAACATCGGGTTTGTGTCTAATACAGGGCCACATGCATCACTAAAGGCGACAAGTGCACCGCATACTTCTTCAAAAAATTTTTGCACCACACCAGAGCGTGGCCTGCACACAGGTGCAAAGATCGGATAATTCTATTGTGGACACACCGGCCGAAGTGGCAATCGAAACGCAAAGATATTACTCTGAGTTATACCAAGCTGAACCAATTCAGCCGGCCGAAATGGCATAATTTCTCAACAGAGCTCATATCCGCACCATTTTCTGATACCCGGAAATAATGAATCTAATTACTCCGAATGAATTATGGACTACCATTCACGGTGCACCTAACCGGAAATGCCCAGGCCCAGATGGCATTCCATATGAGTTCTACAAAAAATATCTTAAATATATATCCCCATTGCTGCTAGCCTCACTCAACCAAAGCCTGTTGGAAATGCGCCTCCTACCAGGAGGACATGAGGCTTTACAGTCACACTCTTCAAGAAAGGGGATAGGCTAGACTTAGCCAACTGGCACCCCATTTCTCTAACAAACACAGACATCAAAATTTTAACAAAAATCATGGCTAACCATTTAGGGACTGTAGCATCTGCCACCATCTCTCCAGAACAATTTGGTTTCATCCCCAGAAGGTCGATTTGGGATAACGTGCACTCTGTGGCTAATGTGTGTCAGTCCACAGCCTCTGGGGCACTTGTATTCTTGGACCAACAAAAGGCCTATGATAGAGTAAACTGGGAATACCTTAGGGCCTGCCTCCAACAATTCCGCCTACCTCCCCGCTTCATTAACTGGGTGATGCTGCTCACGGAATCTGCAACAATGGCTGTGCGTGGCCCAGGTTTCCTAACGGAAGTAGTCCATCCTCAAAGGGGCCTGCGACAAGGGGACCCTCTCAGCCCACTCTTATACAACTTCAGCCTTGACCCACTACTGCGAAATGTGAATGCCCAACTCACTGGGGTCCATGTGCCAGGCCAAACCCCAGTCAAGATGATGGCATTTGCAGATGATTGTGTGGTGGGGGTGTCTAATAACAAAGATGCACGCGCGCTTGAAGCCCTCATCCAGGAATATTCCCGGGTAAGCAACGCGGCACTGAATGCCTCCAAAACCGAAATCATCCTCCTTGATCAGTTTCAGAACTGCTGGGCCCCAGCAAGTAGTTCCCAACCCAGCCCAGCTGCTCGCCCAAGTCCACGCCTTACTAACTCAAAACACACCGCTCCACTGGTGCTCCCCTTTGTGCCACGACCTACCATAGGACCAGTATGCCATCTGGGCGTGTGGTTGGAGGCAGGAGGATACGCGTCAGCAGTAATGGAGGGCCATATACTGGACAACGTGACAAAGCAAATCGCCTCTCTCAGAGCCCACCCTACTACCCTCACTGGCAGGGTTGTTCTTGCCAACTCTATGCGACTATCCAAAGTCTGGTTTGGAACCCACGCCATCCCCTTCTCCCCAAGCTTCTTCAAATCCCTGTATGCTTTGCTACAAGGTTGGCTTTGGTCAGGCTGCCCTCCACCAGTACAGCTAGAGGTCATGTTTGGCCCTCATCATCATGGTGGCATGGGCCTACTTGACTTCAAAGTCCATGCCGCCAAGATCCTAGGCACCTGGATTGCGGCCGTCACTGCTCCTACACTCCCATCCCAACACTGGTCCCGTGCGGCCCACTCCAACTCCTCCTGAGCCTTGGGCCTCAACAATCCATCAAACCCCCACTCCCTGATGAAATACCTTGCATCACACACATCAGCCACAGGTCCTCACGGGACCAAAACCCACTTCAAACGAATCCTACTCTCCATGCGAAGTGCAGAGTGGAGAATTTGTATTAGTGGACATACAACCCGAAGAGGCTGCCCCTCTCCTCAGTTCACACAAGAGGTACAGGGGCTACCCATCCATGATGGCGTGATCCCCATTCGACCCCAAGTCCTATCCAGGGTGGACTACCTGGACATGATGGACATCCCTTATTCCACTGAGACCCAAAAGACTATCTGGAAATATACACACCATCCTCTGTTGCAGCCTCAAGTCTGCTCCCATGTGTGGCGCTGCCTGAGGCGGGTGTATCATACAGCTGAGCGCTCTAATGCTTTACACTCATCCTGTGTCATGTGTGGCCAGTATGGAACGCTGTTTCACCGCCTGGAGAAGTGCCCCACCTCTAAAGTAATATGGCACGAAGTCCAATACCTGCTAGGCCAGGATCAAACATATCCCTTCAGTCTGTCAAGAGATATGTTTGCTTCATCAATGGCCTCCCCCCTCCCACCCTCCCTTTGTGCTCTGGTGGTTGTAATCGCCATGTGGACTATCCATATGATTGTCTTGGATGCCATTGCCGGATCCATCCCCACCCTCCCTGAAGCTGTCCACAGATTCTGGTCTCATTTGGTGGATCACTTTCAAGCGTGGATGTTTGGATATCTCCCACCACATTGCCGGCAGCTGGTCTCCTCCTGGTTCCCAGTCTGGTTTATCAAATCAGACCCCTTCCTCCACACGTGCTCAATAGTGGCTACACCCCCTACACACGTTCCCTCCCCCTTCCTATAAGTGGCATTCCCACTGGCAACAAGAGATAGCATCGCTTCTCTGGGGTGCCTCACCTGGTACTAAGTTTTGTCTCGTCTGAGCCATATTCGGAAGTGTCCATCCCATGGT
Source organism: Massospora cicadina (assembly GCA_022478985.1). Taxonomy (NCBI): domain Eukaryota; kingdom Fungi; phylum Entomophthoromycota; class Entomophthoromycetes; order Entomophthorales; family Entomophthoraceae; genus Massospora; species Massospora cicadina. Next base: position 69,869 of record JAKSZP010016132.1, on the reverse strand, counting down.
TGGCCTTCCCCGCAATAAATTTAAAATATAAAAATTTAAAAAGAAGTTTAAAGTGAGATGACCAAGAAGTTTAGTATAAGCTACAAATATCCTTTTACTTTTTGATAATATGAATTAAATCTGATTAGCTGGTTTGCACAGGGTATTAATCACTGAGCAACAGAATTGAATGATATACAGATTGCCAATTTTTAAAAAACTGATATATAAGATATGGAGCAATCACCCTGGATAATATTTTTTAAAATAATATAAAATGTAGAACCTATCTATAGACTACTAAAAATCCTCCTTTTCTAATTCTTCCACTCAACTCTTATCTCATTATTCTAGGTCAATTCTACCCTTCTGCTTAGTAATCTCCTATTTATTCTATTTTAGGAGTTTTTATCTATCTTGAGATTTTTATCAAAATTCCCTCAATTTACCAAACCAATGATACTACAATCAATTTGCTTCATATCAATATAGATTCTGCTCAATATTGAGGCTTGCCTCAACTCTAATTTATGATCTTCTGGAATATATAGCTTATCATCCAGTCATATTATTATCTTGATATTACCCCCTATGACTGGATGATAAGCTCCTATTGCTTATATGCTCAAAGGAACTTTGCATGAATTTATTTGATAATCTGACCTCCTGCAGGTTCCTTAATCTTTCTTTAAAAGGATTCAGAAGTAGTAGAAAGTACCCTGCATAACCACCCAAATCTTCCTTTTTAACTCCATATCATCAATTAATTAATTGATGATAAGAGGGGATGGAGGAAATTATATTCATCCTAGCCAGAACAGGTTTTGAACCTGTTACAGTATTTTTTACCCCACCTCAGCTTGTGGTTACAGGTGTACGCAACTACACCCAGTTCTTGCGGGTTCCTTAATGATATAAGCATTAATTCCAGTCTTCTCAATTATTTTAAATGCCTGATCTAAATATTAGCAATCTTGATATTCCATCCAAATCCACGTTGGTCATGAAACAAGATGTGATCTCCTATAACAAACCGCACAAGTTTGCTACATCTACTCTGGTCAGCCACCTGATCACGAATCTTAGCCAAGCTGGTAGAATATGCTTCCATATATAGTTTGATCAGCATCTCCATTAAATTGGTCAAATAACACTTCAGTGCCATTCTGCAAGTATCCTCCACGCAAGAGTACAGCAGGGCAAGTAAAGCCAGATGTCTACTATAGAGCAGTTGAAAAGGATATTTGCTGGTGGATGAATGGTAGCTGATATAATATGCAAAGACAGCTATGGGTAGGAGGGTACTCCACTAAGAGGGTCGTCTTTCACAAGCTTGCAGAGTATATTTACCAACTAGCGGAGTTACCCGTGCTTCGCTACGGTGTCTATAGAATTTCAGGTGATTCGAATTGATTAATTTAGATTTTATATATAGTTAAGCAATAACTACTCGGTTAAATCTAATTGCTCAATCGAAGCAACCAAAAAGACCAACCACTCAGCTAAAACTAACTGAACTTATCAAATTAACCAATAACTAATCACCTCCAAAGCTAAACTGTATCCTATCGATTCGACCAAAAACCATCAACCACTTGGCCAAATAAAATAAACTTATCAAATCAATCAGATTCTAATTTACTTTAGCTTTTATATTGGTAGATAGCTATCAAAAAGTTCAGAAACCATTAAACCTATTAAAAATTCCAACCTCCAACCACTTAGCTAAAATCAATTAAGTCTGCCAAATTAATTAAACCATCAATCTCTTATCTGAAACTATTGAGCCTATCGAATCAACCAAAAAATAAACCACCACTCAGCAAAAACCAATTATTGAACTTACAAAACAGCCAAAAACTACCAACTAAATATCAAAGCCTATGAAACTATTGAATTAAATGAATATGAAAATACACAGCCAAATTGCTATATAATTACTATTAGAAATATACGTTCTAGATCTTATATAGAACTGATGTTTAAATTTATATGATTATATTAAACAATTACATATTTTATTTTATTTAACCGAGGCAAGCCGACTAGGGGACAGGCATTACCGAAAGAAAGAAACGACATGAAACCTGAACAGGGTCAACTCCGTCGAAGAAAGTTTTTCCACCTCCGGATCGGGACTCAAATTTTTCTGGTTACGTCATGGGTAAGGTTTTCGTGTTATGAGACCTACTAACCGCCAATAGCTTCCTTTGGCTGGCACCCCGATCGATGTGCGAAGGGCGGGAATCGAACCCGCAACCTTCAGGTTGGTAGCCGTACGCCCTTACCGACTCGCCTTCCACCCCTTAAACAATTACATATTAGCATTCCGTTCCCAAACTTTATAAAATACTTGTGCCAAGTTTGATGATTTTTGTTTATTTGCTCGAGATAATGCATCTATATAAACAAATTAACATACTGATTCTTTTGTAAATAAATTTTAAGATTAATTCTTGTTGATACCCAGTTTACACAGATTTGTTTGTGAGCTTAAAGTTCATCTGATAATCTTATATTTTTTATATTTGTAGATGGTTATCGATAAAATTAAGTAATCAAATTATACTGAATCAATATAAATTTACCAACCATTCAGCCATACCCAATTAAACCTATCGAATTAACTAAACCACTAAGTCACTCAGCTAAAACCATTAGATTAAAAATCAACCAATCACCAACCGCTTCGTAAACCAAAACTAAATGTATCGAAACAACCAAAATCACAACTACTTACCAAAACCAATCAACTTTATTAAATCAACTAATCACTAACTTTATTTAAACCGTTAAGCTTATTAATCAACACAAACCCACCAACCGCTCGACAAAACCATTTAAACTATCGAATCAACCAAATATCAAACTTCTTGGCCTTAACAATATACCAATTTCCATTAAAAACAAATAAAATTTTCACTTGTTACATATAAAACTTTTTATTTTACTATGAAAATTAAAAATCGGACAACAAGGTGCACACGGACCCCCTCCCGTCCACCTATGGCCAACTATAGCCAAATTTTCAGAGCTCTACATGCTCTAGTTTTGGCTGGGCATCGTGCACACACACATACACATTTGCTTTTTTATATAGATTATGCCAAGATTTAAACAACCTTTTATAGAGTTGAAGTTTAGAGCCAAAAGCTAGCCAATTATGCTAAATTTTTTTATTAAACTCCATACTTTATTAAATAAATTTAAGGGAAAGTAAGAGGGAAGGGTGGAATACAGGCAATTCGGCTGAGAGTAAAAAGAACTGGGGATTTGGGCTGCTAGAGTTCTAGCACCTCTGACCATTGCTGATTGGCAATTGCCATTGCTAGCCACAGTTCTAGCAGCGGTGGGCTTACAGGCCATACTATTCTTAGATGATTAGTAGCTTCATTGCATGCGATGAGTGATCCAGCAGGGAAAGCCAAACACATGGCCTTATAACACCCGGGGATTATGCGTGAGAATTTTGAGATCTGACAGAGCTGATCGGAGATAATCCAAATGGTCTTTAATACCAAACCTCTGTGATAGGGGTGCTTGTTGCTCATAACCTTGGCAACAAGCACACAGTGAATTACCCATACATAATAATGGTAAATGAAGGCTTGTAGTTGGATCAGAGCTATTCTCAGGGTTTTTATAAAGAACAGGTCCTGCAATGGATATATACCCGGAGGCAAATGATCACCTGATAGGATATATTGCATTGTGGACCAGTATTTTTTGAACATATCATATTTATAATAGTGATATGCTATATCTGCTTCCAGTTTGGTCCCTAATATAGAGTCACCCCAATCTTGGTTGGTCTTCAATATATCAGCTTGGTTCAGTGATTGGATATTTGGGATCAGCCATCAATGCATTGTCAAGCTATGGCCCCCTGTCAGAATACCTTCATCAGGGATTGCACCTGATTATGTATTAGGTGTTCCACCTGATGAGTTACTCATGCTACCAAATCAATTTTGTTTGGGGGCCATCTGCCCCCCAACTGGGCTGTTTCAGGGTTAGTACCCAACTTGTTCTTCACCCAAATACCCTGAGCTGATTTGGTAAGCTTCTCCATATTGGAAGAAAACTTTTTATTGCTTGACTCTATTGGTTTAAATTGCCAATTTTTGTTATTTGAATCCAAGTTGGTTTCAGATCCTACCAATACCTTGTCCAGGTTTTTTACTTTATTGGCAAGAATTTTCTCACCCTGTGAGGCCTCAGTCTCCCCTGCTGATTGAGGTTCACTGGGGAATATTCCTGACACTGCTGTTCTCAGCATCAGGCCTTGCTCCTGGAAGGTTGCACTTGTTGTCTGGGTGTCGGTGGGCATTGATCCTAGGGAGTTGACCCCATCATTCACTCTATTTTGTTAGGGCTCTATAACCTATTGATGCATTTGCTTATTTCATTGTCATTTATATCACCAGTTCATTACTTGGTGCATATGTAGTAGAATGCCCAGCCCCATTTCTAGATGTGTCAGGGCTTGGGTCAGCGGGAAGGTCAGCAGATGTTTCATCCATCTCAATGACTATCTGCACAGGCAAGTTATCCATTTCTATGTGCTGCGCACAGATGGGCAGCTAGACTTCCCTACGCTTGGTTGGTTAGCCTTTGTTCACTGCTCTATAAAATTGCAGTTTATTATGGCAGTTGATTGCTCTCTCAGTTCTTGTTCAATTCACTTTTTGCTATAAAAAGTGATATTTGTGAGAGAGAGATGCCAGTTATGCTAGAGGAGGTATTTTTAAAATCAATTGGACTTTTGATTCAGTTTTGATTTAGATAAACTTGTTAAATACCCAAATGACCACTAACCATTTAACAAAATCATTTAAAATATCAAATCAGCTGAATATGAAACTGCTCAGCTGTAACAATATAGTGAATACCATCAAAGTATATATAGGATTTTTACTTGTTATTTATAAAACTTTTTATTTTACTATTAAAATAATATTTTTTAAAAATTTATTCTGCTATTCGGGGCAGAGACAAATCCAACAAAGCAAAGATCATAAAAACTGGTTCAGCCATTCTTGAGCTATAAATGATGTAACTAACATGGCTCTGTTTTATATATATAGATGTTCCGTTTACCTGTTCCACCATTCCATTGGATTCTGGATGGTAGGGTGTAGTCAAGACCCCACTGATTGCCATCAGTTTGTTCAACTTGGGCAGGATATGAAAAGTGAAATTGGTTCCATTGTCCATTAAGATGAACTGCAGACAGCTATACCGCTGTATGACACACTTCAAAATAAACTTGGTGGTGGTGACCACCCACAAATCATTAATCGCCCTGACTTCCACCTATCTTGTCAGATGATCAATTGCTATGATTTTGTACTTAGATCAGTTTGCACCAGTTGGCAAAGGCCCCACACATCAAGAGAAACGGTATGACAGGTGAACTAGGGCTTAATCAGCTGATATGAGGTTTTCTTGTGGAAAGGTTTATCCACTTGGCACTGATGACAACATCTAACCATATCTCGCACATTATAATACATGCTCTCCCAATATTATTGGGGTCGCAAGAACTCTAAAGTTTTCCACAACCCACCATGCCTTACCACCCAATGTGCATCCATAATGATTGCTGGTCTAGCAGAGGGCTTAGGAAAATTCAGCATCAATTCCCCAATCCGCTTATACAGATCCCCATCATATAAGAAGGTTTCCTGTTTAAGCCCATCTAACACTTTGATTACTTGCTGAGGCTTGTCATAGTATTTTCCCACCACAATCTTATCATATATAATGTCAGCCAAATCCGCCATAATAGTGACCATTGGTAGCCATGAAAGACAGTCTGCATTTTGATGTTTTGATCCTGGCCAGTGTATAATCTTAAAATCATATGCTTGGAGCTTCAACACCCATTGCGCAAGCTGTCCTTCAGGTTCACAAAGATTTTGCAGCAAGATCAAGGATGAATGATCTGTTACCACTTGGAATTTCACCCTGTGGAGGTATATCCTAAACTGTTTATATTCATATATCACCACTAAGCACTCCCACTCTTTACAGTGTAATTCCGTTCATGACAGTTTAAGCTTCAGCTACAAAATGTGACAGGGTGCACTACATCATCATCATCCTTCTGAGATAATACTGGCTCTATGGTGGAAAGTAATGCATATGTTTGTACTATAAATTATTTTTGAAGTTAGGGTATTGCAAAATGGGCATGCTTGCCAATGTGGTTTGTAAATTCATAAGCGTTTTGATATCATTCCGTCCAGTCAAAAGTAAAATTTTTCTTTAACAACTCAAAGAGCGGTGCTTCAATACAACTGAATTTAGAAATGAACCGCTTGTAGTAACTGACTATCCCCAAAAACACTTAAATATCATTAATTTCCTGGTAAGGTCATCTTGCTTATAGATTCCACCTTCGCTGGCTGCAGTTTAAGCCCTTTTGAGTCCACTATGAACCCAAGGTATTCCAATTGCTCATTCAAAAAATGACACTTCCAAGGCTTAATATTGATACCAGCATTGGAGAGTCAGCTGAACACATGTTTCAAGTGGTCATTATGCTCTGTGAACGTTTGCAAGAACATGTTGATATTATCGAGGTAAACTAAAACGCAGAACAGCTTCAAGTCACCTAAAATCATATCCATACCACTTTGGAACGTAGCCAGGGCATTGCACAAACCATGTGGCATATGTGTAAGCTGGAATAACCTCTTTGAATTAATCATAGCGCATTTCTCACGTTCTGCTTCTGGCAATTCAATCTGCCAGTAAACCAATATCAAATCCATGGCAGAAAATAATTAGCCCTTACAAGTCAATCTAATATGTCATCAATCCATGGAAGGGAGTAGGAATCTTTTTTTGTAATGCTATTGAGCTTTTGATAGTCAATGACCACTTGTTTTGTGCCATCTTTTTTCTTTACAATAAGCACTGGCAGTGCCCACAGACTCTTGGTTCTAACATCACTTGTTTAATTAATTTGTCTACCTCATTGGAAAAAACCTCTTCCACCACTTTTGTGTGCTGAATAAACCATGAAAGAATGGGAGGGTGGTCCCCTGTGTCCACCCAATGCACCACCCCTTGGGAGCACCCCAAATCATGGTCATCAGAAGCAAAAAATCTTAATATTTCATATAGGGACATCGCCTTATTTTTTGTTCCTCTAACAATTCAGTTAGAGCTTCCCATGGAATCACTGCCATTATTACAAATGGGGAATTTATTGGTAAGCAGAGGTCATCCCATGATCCAAAGCTGTGAATATGGTGAACCTCATCAACAAGGGCCAAGTGTAAATAAGCCACCACTTGGTGCCAATGAATAAACATTGACTCCTTCTGTAGGTTCTTGAGCAATACCTTCACTTCCCCATTTCCTGGTAGCAGTAGCCCTGGAGCCAAATGGGGTTCAAGCCGCAATTGCTGTAAAGGTCCCACAATTTTCCTGTATAGCCCTTCAGGGACATCTATTTTGAGCTCAGTTCCTATTATGACCTGGTGCCCAGAAGGTATGCTCAAAGTGCTCTCAGATCATAGAGGAATACCTTTGTACTCATAGATCTGGTTGTGGAGGGCTCTGGTCCTCTGCTTCATTCAACAATATTGGACAAAAATTACCCTGTCACTATATGCCAAATTGATCTGTCTGGAGAAGAATGTTTCCCTTGGGATTTTATTAGAGGTAAAGTAAATGAGGATCTGTTGTCACAATATACTAATGGTTTCTTCTTCCATATTGACCATGGCTCCAAATTGCTTCATGAAAGCAGCAACAATCAACATTTTGTAGTTATTATTTGGCAGAACCACAGCTGGAGTGGAAGCCCTGACTGAACCAAATCTCAGAAGTAATGCGCTGTATGCTTTTGGACACAGCGCTCTGTGCCCTTGAGGTCCCATACACTACTCTGTGATCCACATCTGGCTTCAGCGGAAGCTTGGCCTTGAGCTTGGTGGAGATTATAATAACTGGGGCACAGTATCTATAATAGCTCAAATTTTTGTTTGTTAAACAAAAATATCACAGTAGGTACACTCCAAATAATAAGAACCATTGGTGTTTATTATGTTAACATCCAAGGGCTTTTTGTTAGCAAGGAAAGAGGATATACTCATACTGACATGAGGATACTCCTGGGCGAACTTTTCTACTGGAATGTCTACAATAACCCCCACTAGGGAAGCGACGTCCGTTGAGGGTCCAGCGACTTTCATGCCTTTTCGTTCAAGGATTTGCCATGCATACAGCTTTTAAGACATCTCAGAAAAACTCGGAGCCTGAAGGGGGATAGTCACTTTCTTGGATGAAGGCGGAGGTATTGACTGGAAGTTGTTAGTATAATAAGCCGTCAGGTTGGGTACCAGGGACAATTAAAAGATGATCTTGAGAATTATTAGGGACAATTAAATTTGGATTAGAGGAGGTAGAGCGTCCTGTCTCTACTCTGCTCAAGTTTTTCTCTGCTCAGTCAAAATAGATGGCACTGCATGCATGTGCTGGTTGCCTGGGCAGTTAGCCACATTGCCCTTTTTGTCTGCACTAGAAAACAAGAATTTATAAACGGCTCCCATCTATAGCTTGCACATGAAGGGCCAGGTCGAAAGTTTACTAAAGTATTGAATTTAGGCAAGGGACGTGGCGGCTGAGCGTAAGGAGGGCGGAAAGGATCTGCCAACATATAGGGTAGACAAATATTACCCAAAGAAATACAACTGAATCGTTGCTGTCCATATTCTGAGGAGTATGCCACAGCAATAGCAGGGGCCTTCTGCTCCATATTGGGAGCACTGAACATAGTGGAAAGACAGCGCAAAGTGTTAACAATTTGAAGAAGCACCACATCTTCATTCAGTATGTGAGTCATAGCATTATGCAATTCACAATATGGTTTGACTGCTGCCGTCATAGTTATTCCTACATCCTCATTGGTTAAGATACTGGCTCCCACTAACACATGAGCTACATTCGTGAATCACTCTGCAAACTCCACCAGGGACTCATTCTTGTGAAACTGTATGGTCTGAAAGTTGGCCTTGCGCTGCACCATCTTAGCTGCGTTCCCAAACAGATGGAGCGCCATCTCCTTCACCTTTTGATAAGATATGGAACTATTTTGGAGATAACAGGTGAGCTGGTCAGTTCTCTCAACATTGAGAGCGGAAATCAACAGTTATGCTTTCCACCAATCTGATGCCCCTTCCACAGCGAATTTGAACCATTTAAAATATCCGTGCATGTTCCCATCCCAACTGATGGGCGGTAACTTTTCAATCTGAACAAAATTACCTTGCTCCAGGCTACGGCTGCGAGTAACAGACAGAATAGGTTCAAAACAGCCAAAGTGAACATCCCCTTGTGGACTAGAATAGGGTCACATGGATGAATATGAATCTGCCAAAGTGGACCAGGAAGAAGTTGAATTGCAAGAAGGAACTGCGCGACCCCTGAGGGATACTTGCTGGCTGATCTGTAGCATTCTTCTCCAAACTCACCGCTGACTGCACCCTTTCCCCATACAGGGCTGTTTAGAAAAATGTTTGTCAATTATTTGCTCAGCTTTGACTGAATATCACTGACACTGGCCGTCTTACATCCACTGTTTAAGCACTTCTAACTCACTTTGCACTTTTAGGCAGAATTCCTGCTCAGCGTCCAATTTATGCTCCATTGCCTGAAGCCATAGAAGAACGTTCTCCAATGTGCCCTGCATTCTCACATTCTTCAGTCCAGTGCCATGCACTTGTTAGTTTGCTTTGTCTACTTGATTAACGAGAGTGGCTCATTCTTATACCAGCTCCTTGTTGGCCTGGCCAAGGGTATCCAAACGCACTTACATATCACCATACACCACCATGTCAATGAACGGAAGGGTAATGGCTTGGCTCCAAGCCACCTGACTAGCACTTTTCAACTGAGTAATCTGACCCAGCAACTGGCGGTATTCTGAGGACGCCAAAAAAGAACTGGTCATATGGTCAGCCATCCGCTGGTTACTCAACTCAACATGAAGTTTACTAAATTTGCCTGCCATGGGAGTCAACACGATCCATCACTCGCCGCTCTGTCAGGGTAACCCAGTTTCAAATCTGAGCCACCGCTGATTCAATCTCTTCAGCCCATGCTGCCAGGTCCATTATAAACCGCTTGGTGTTGCTATCTAACATTTTGACAACCTGGATCCATTCCGCTGACATGCTGCACCAGTATAACAATTCCCCTATCACTTGGGGTAACTCCTGGCTCAACTGTGGAATTAATTCATCCAAGCGACGGCAGACGTCCACGTCCTGACTGTCCACATGAACAAGCGCTCCTGAACCTCTGAGAAAGAGTGAACAAGCCAGTCTAGTAAAAGGCGAGTATCATTCTGTTGAGCTTGAATAAACCGCATGACATCCCCAATCTCAACTTTATGGTAATCCAACACACGCAGTAGCTGGCAGATCAAAGACTGCACATACGCAATCAAGTATTCCTCAGTTCCATAGGTGCTAAACTGGAGAGACAGCCACGTGGTGGTCACGTCAAGGTAAGACATATACAATGTGTAATAAGATTCTTGGTCCCATTGATTATAAAATAAACTCAGAGAATGTTCCCCCACCTCATCTTCATAGAGTTAGTACTCCTGCAAAAGCCATTCCATTATATCCCGCAGTTGCTAAGGGGTCACATTTGTGGACCTACCCTGTTGATCTGACACCATCGTGGGACAAGTTCTTAACCAAAATTTAACCATAGTATCCTCATCCCCTGGCTCCATCACCATGAAAAGTACCAGTTCTTCAGTGGATGCTTCATTTTCTGCCTTGTCATATTGATCATGAAATTTGATTAGATTTTGGTATAAAGAGTGAGGGCTAGTCACGATGCCCTAGTGCCATTTATGCTACAGTTAACCAGTGGCCCCCTGTAGTGAGCATCACTGTTAACTTTTTCAGCGTTATAGATTATATCCGTTGAGCTGGTTTGCACAGGGTATTAACCACTGAGCAACATAATCGGATGATATGCAGATTGCTGACCCTTAATAAAAACCAATATAAGATATGGAGCAATTGCCTAATCAACACTTTTATTATAATATAAAAATGCAGAACCTATCTGCGGGCTACTAAAAAACCTCCTTCTCTAATTCTTCCGCTCAACTCTTATCTCAGTATTCTAGATCAATTCCAGCCTTCTGGTTTATGAATCTCCTATTTGTTACATTTTAGGAGTTTTCATCTATCTCAAGGTTTTTGGCAGAATTCCCTTGATTTTCCAAACTATCAATACTATGATCTATTCGCTTCACATCAATATAATTTCTTTTCAATCTCAAGGCTCGCCTTGACTAAAATTTATGATCCACCGGAATGTATAGTTTATTGTCCAGTCATATCATTTTCTTGACATATCCAATTTAGGAACTATGAGGTTTTGACCTATTGGATCTCTCAAAACATGCTTGGCTCAACAAAAGGATGCAGAAGGGTCAATAGTAAGTAGGACCAGTTCGTTAGGCAAGGATTTGATACAGGAAACAATCACTATTTGGGAAATTTTTACCTGTTGGGATCCCCTCTGAGGCTACAAAACGGGTGGCCCCGCGCAAGTGGTCAAACTATTTTTATGGAATGGGGAGGAACCTCATATGGGCTCCCCTGATTCCACTGAATGGTCGGAGCAATATGACTACTTAAACTCATGCTATTTGGCCAAAAATTATTAATGAAAGTATTGCCCCAATTCAAGGGGTTCACTGAGAATCAACCAGGGTCTTTTGGCCGATTTTGTCCTTATGATTTACCAAAGCATTCTTATTGCAAAATCGGACTTGTAATTGTCTGACATTACCCCCTTCAAGAGTGTTAGGGGAAGAGTAAGGGTTCAAGAACTGGCAGTAGATGCATTTAATAGTAGCTCTGGTAGCCAGGAATTTTATAGAGTAATCATCCCCTCGCTTATAAGTGACAACAAAAGGGACTTCCCAGATAGACTTAAGCTTCTCACTTCTGGGAGTGATACAATTATGGTAGTATAGCACCAAGTTTGACACTTGGAAGATAGATAGTGGGGGCCAGAGCTATTTAATGCCTTGACCCTCTGTCACAATTCCAATATGACTGGATGATAATATTGTGACAGTTAGGGCAGATTGGGAGGAATCTTCCGAAATGATATCACTTATGATTATTTGAGTGCCTCAAGACAAGGTGATATTGGGATATAATGGGTTTATTATTGGATCGCCTCTAAAATAAGGTGATAAGGTGATGTCAACATTTGATGAATATGAATAAAATGCTTACAATTAGGGCGATAGAGAACTAAAGAATAACAAGCCAAAATTGAGGAGAATCAGCAGAACAGAATAGTCTAAGCTATGAGAGTGATATCATCCAAAGCCGCTGTATTAAGCGCGATGGGAGATTAAGAGAGGTTAGGTTGTTAATAGTTTAGAGTGAGCGGAACAGTGAGGATCCGCTGTATTCTTATATTATATAAAAAGAGTGTAGTGGGAGCAAGTGCTCCATATATGTTAAATAAGTTTATTCTGTTGTTTTAAGGACAACAATCATCATATCATTGGGTCTTTTGATCAGTGGGACAAACCCTGTGCAAAATCCCTTACGCATTTTTCAATAATTCCGCCAATTATATAACACCCTCTTTGGTGACATTCTTGGCCAAGTTGGTCATCGCCTCTGATTGCACTGGATGATGTGCTGGGCTAACTTCTTCATAGCTTGATCAGGATTAGTCTTATTGGAGAAAATATCTTTGTCTAGTAACACTGGCACCCTGGGTTATTGACCATACAGCACTTGGAAAGATGACATTTTAAGGATTTGGTGATAGCTGGTATGGTAAGCCATGAGAGCACTGGGTAATTAAAGATACCAGTAAAGAGGATCTGAATTGGCCATTTTTCTTAAAATAGAGACCAGGGTCCCATTGGCTCTTTCCATGGTACCATTGGTCAAAGGGTTATAGGGGGCCAAGAAAAGCTGTTGTATTCCCATGGAGGTAGTGAAGATCTTCACCACTCTGGAGGTAAAATAATTCCATTGTCACAGAGAAAGACCTGTGGACAACCATGGCGAAAATATATTGGTGAAGAAACGTGGCTGTGGCTTTGGAAGTTTGAGCAGGAAGAGCCACAGCCTCAACCAACTTGTTAAAGTGGCCTATGCCAACTAAGATGTACCAGCTTCCCCCAGTAGTATGGGGTAGAGGGACTAACACATCTAGACTTAAGGTGTGAAAGGGGTGTTGAGGCGTAGTGGGCTGATGATGACACATGATCTTGTAGCTGGATTGCTTCTTTCAGGTCTTTCAGAAAATTGCTTTTCCAAACAGTAGCATCCGCTAGTGTTCCAAGCCAACCAGTATGGAGACTGGTTAAACCTTCCTGTTTCGCCTTAATAGCCATATTAACCCCCTATAAGTCCACGTACAACCCACCGCCACAGCAGACCAACGACTTCGCCTTAGCCCCAGGATCCTTGGTGTGCCCCAGCGAGTCCTGCCCCCATCCTTGGCGGCTAAATCACTCCGCGCTGCCCCACCCTCCTGATCCTTCACCAACCCATCTCGGAATTCCTTAGCAAGTCCATCCCTCATCCTGGGCGGCTAGGGCAATCCCATGCTGCCCCCTGCATGGCTGAAGGCCAGTCAGAACATTGTCATTGGTGGCCAGTTGGCCAGGTTCCTGCAAGTTTTTTTAGGGATGAGATATGGGAGCTGGCAATGTCAGCAACTCCAGGTGCTTCACCCTGCGCCTAATTTGGGTATCTCCAGTCCCATCTTCTCCTAATTTAGCAGACTAACTACTAACAACTTAAAAATAGATGAGCGAAAGAGAGATCTTTATTTGGAGGAAAGAATAGATATTTATACTATAGGTTATTGCGCCTATGAAACCCCTTGGACATCCAAGCCAACCCTCTAATAAATCGTCAGTTATTCGTGGTAGTGATTCCCTCCCAATCCTCTTATCTAATGCACTGAATATTAGATTAGGTCAATCCATCCTCAGCATGAGTCGCCAGTTCATTGTATTTATTTTATTAATATAAATATAACTTTGAGCATCCTCAGCATGAGTTGCCGGTGCTCCAAATTAGTCAGCGGAATCATAGTCATATGATTGGTAACAAATCCATTGGCTTTCTGCTGGAAATTTTGACAATGAACTATGAATGGCATTTGGTGGTGGATGCATATTCCGCTGAACCTAAACCGATCAATAATTTATATAACATTAATATCAATCTAGGCAATTAGCTGGCAATCATGCCCAACTAACTGACACCCCTAATTCTGATATTATTAGGATGAATCCATCTGGTTAATTTCTTGACAAGGTCAGACTGTCATCCAAGACTTCAGTTATTATCTCAATGATGCCCTCTCAGTAATAAAACTCTTTAACCCACTTATAGGTTTTCTGTACTCAGCTATGCCCTAGAATGGTATGGGACTCCAAGATCATGAATACTCGCTCTGAAGGTCGGAGATAGGTCAACCAATTCACCCCTATTTTATACAGCTTCCCGCTTTTCAACTTGGTGTTGTGGGAGTGTTAAGCTAATGTTTTCCTGATGGGTTCATCCTTGCCTTCCCAGGCGTCAGGGGTCATAAGGAGGTCATGTAGCCTCTCATCTTCTATATTATCCAGGTGACGGATAGTCAGCCAAGACAAACCAACAACGTTCATATGGCGGGTTACAGCTCGGTGCTCAACCTTCATATTGTAGTGCTGGAGCTTTAAGGCCCAGAGAGCTAACTGTCCTTAGGTCTTTCATATTTTGTAACTACTTCAGTGAGGCGTGGTCAGTGACCACAAAGAAAGAAGTACCATATAAAAAAGTGCTGTAATATTTTACAGCCAGCAGGACTACAAGGCACTATTTTCAGTGCCGCTATAATTACATTAAGCCTTGATTAACGGTTTGCTGAAATAGGAGATGGGGTGATCCACGCCGTTAGCATCCAATTGAGCTAGAATGGCCACAACAGCATAGTTGGAGGCATCAATAAACAAGATGAAAGGTTTACCATAATCAGGGTGGCACAGGATTGGACGCTTTTGCAACAACTGATTTATTGTCTCAAAGGCGGCCTGTTGTTTGACTCCCCAGTAAAAAGGGACATTCTTAGCCAACAGCCGGAAAAGAGGCTCACTTAGTTAGCGAACTTGGGACTAAATCGGTGGTAATACCCCATCATACCCAAGAATACCTGGATATTGCGCAGGGTTTTGGGAGCAGGAAAATTAGATATGGCCTCAACCTTGTCTTGGAGGGATTGAATCCCTTCCTATATTTGGCGTGTCCAAGGATATTAATTTTCTCTGAAAAAATGTGCACTTGGAGGGCTTTAACTTGATGTTGGCCTCCCGTAAGTGCTGAAACACTGCCTTCAAATGAGTAAGATGTTTGTTGAAGGTCTTTGAGAACACTGTGATGTTATAAAGATAAACGATGATGCAACTCAACTTCAGATCTTGCAAGATGTGGTCCATGGCTCAATGGAAAGTTGTGGGGAATTGCATAACCTTTAGCGTAGTCAGGTAGGTTGGAAGAGATCCTCACTGAAAATAAGGGCGCATTTATCTTGATCTTGGGGGAGAGGTCCATTTGCCAATAAGCGCTAGCCAGGTCCACGGCTGAAAAGAAGCTAAGATGGATAGTTGCTCTAGGTCATCGTCAATTTGGGGGATAGGATAGCTATCCTTCTTGGTGAGGTTATTCAGTTTACAGTAGTCCATAACTACCCAATGACCTCCGTTTTTTTATCAGTAGAAGAAGGGATGACCAAGGGCTTTGGGAAGGCATTAGCAACCCAGCGTCCAACAACTGTTTTAGTCCCAGCCGCATCTGTACCTTATCAACTTTTAATCTGCGGTAGGGTTAGATTAGATGGGATGAGCATCCCCAACGTCAATGGTATTCATCCAACTCTTCATGTGCCCATAGTCATATTCAGAGTTAGAGAAGATGTCGCTATAGGACTCCAATAACTTATGAGCTTTATTAAGCTCCATAGGGGTTAGATCATCAGAGATTTAAAAAGTGGGCAAAGTACATAACATTTGACCAGCAGGTAGGCCCATATCCACCATAGACACGCTACAGTGAACTTGTTTAATGTCCTCAATAAGGACCAGCAGGCCTCTTCCGATATCCTGATGCTTCTTGATGACCATTTTCTTCTTGGTGAGATTCCCCAACAGGAGATAGATTTTTCGCTGATAAGTTGGTTCTAGCACGCCTGAAAAGACTCTAGGCTCAAGAGGTATAACTCCATCAATGTTGATTAGGTGTAATAGACAGTTGTGGTAGATTTTAATAGTAATCTTCGGTTCAACTACCTTTTGTTCACCCGCCTTGATTACTACCTCTTCAGAAGCATATAAAGAGATACCCTCTAGAGCATCCACTGATGGAGGCAACATTTTGGTGTTGCGCCCTGCCGTTGTATAGTGTAGGGATAAGGCAGAGGAGGGGTACTCAACAGTGCAAGCGTAATATTTTTATTGAGCTCTTCATTGGTTGAAATCAGAGAATATCTTCATATTTCAGCAAGGAGAGATAGCCTTGCTTTAAGTTAATAATCCCTTCATATTCAAGCATAAACTGGGTCCCAATGAGTAGGCCATAAGTATTATTGGACAAGGCCACCGCTGGGGCTGACAAGATAAGCTTCCCAAAATGAATAGGCAGAGAAGAGTAAGCTCTAATGGCGTGGGTTTTGTTTGGCCCCGCAGCTCCAAAACCTTGGGTATAGTCAAGGTCAGGGGCTAGCTTAATTTTTTTATAAGTTTTGAGGACACAATGTTCACAGGGGACCCAGTGTTGAGGATAGACCTAACCCACACTCCATAACAACAACCTCCGATTTAGTTAAAGTTCCACCCATCTTGGAGGGAAGAGCGAGGACCACCTTTAGATGAAGGGTAGAGGCAAGTCTTTTTGGAAGTTTCAGGGTGTCTCTCTTGGATTGACTGCAGGGTATGAACACAATGGGTAGATCAGATAAATGTGCAATGAGCTGGTCAGCTTCACTGGCAGTGTCAATAATTTCAAGACCCCTCAACACTTGCTGAATATAAGTTTGATGGGGGATCTTAGCCTAATCCACTCTCTTAAGATTCAATTGGTCAGGTACCTCCACTTCACCTGAGGCTCCTAAAACATAATGACCCATATCTTCGTCACCCCCTTCAGATTCGTCATTTGAGCGGTTATCAATGCATGTTAGGGGGCCCATAAGGGGGAGGTTGGTTTAGGAATTCCCTTATGGCATGATAGGTACTGGGGTTGCTCCTCCACCTTATTATCTTTTAGTAGAGGCGTTGAAATTGTCATGGCTCAATTTTTGACCTTCAAAGTAGGGTTTTGCTGCCTCATGGACATAGTTTTCAGACTAGAGTTAGCTGGATGAGAGGTCAAGGGAGATAGCGTCATGGAGGTGAATTTTTTAATTATGCCAGCTTTGGGTTGATCAGTAACTGTGCACTTTTGTGAAACAGGCGGTTTAGCTTTTGTGACCTAGTCATTTAACCTATTATTGACAGGGGAAAATTTCACCCAATAGAGGGTTTAGGCTTAGGAGCAGGATTTGGAACCACTGGGTCAGGATTTTCTGAAGAAAAAATTGGCAAGGCAAAAAGACAACTGCTTTCACCAACTGAGTTTTAAACTGAAGACAAAGGGGAGCACTGCCCCGCCATGGCCATTATCATCTGACTATCTTTATGGGAAGAAGAAGCATTCTGTGATTGCAACTCCACAGGAGAAGATTTCTAGAGGGAAGCAGCCTTAGTATAGGCTAAATTGGTCAGCGTAGATGCTTGTCTCAGAGATCCTTGCATAGGGTCAAGTTCAAAGATATCAGTCACTTCTAGAAAGGCCTCCTTAATATCTCGTACCTTTTTGAAAGAGCGCTTTAAAGAAGAGAGATGCATCACCAAAAAAGGATGGGACGCCAAGCCAGCCAGATAGCTGCAATTGCATCGTCTAGAGGTAGCATTTTTGCAAGCAGTAAAAGTTTAGTTTTAATGTAAAAGCGTTCAGCAAAAGAGGCGATTGATTTTTTATGTTGCAGGCTAAAGCACATAAAGGCCTATTTTCATTTTCAAACTTTGTAGAGAGCCGAAATCCTCAGTGAGTGCTTGCTTAACCTCCGCTCATGTGATGAGGGTGGCCATTTGCAAAACCAATATCTCCTGAGCCCCACAACTCAATCAGGAAATTAAGTACTTAATTTATAAGATGGTCAGTTGCTCCTTCCATAGCAACTTCATACACAAAGTGGAAAGAAGCAACACTTCCCTCACCTGGGGTAAACTTGTCCCTAAAAGGGGGCTTATGGATACCAGGGGAGTCCCTATAAGGGCCTAACAATGAGTGCTGCTCAAGCCTTTTGAGGCGAGACAAAGCACAGGGTAGCTGGAGTTCAAGAGTAGCTAGCTGTGGGTTTATTTTTGCGGTAGGTTTGTTAGGGTTACTGACCCCACCAACCTTCATTTTTGTTATTTTTTGTGGTGTACATATTCCCATATAGTGAGCAACACTTGTCAAAATCCTGGCGTTTTTTAAAGCTCACTGGTGCTAATGGCACAGGACTCAATAATATAAAGAAGCAGGAGTAGTGAACCTCATAACTTCTATTAAATAAAAAAGGGTTTTTTAGTAACCACTTATATTAAACTAGAAATTTTAATTATGATAATAAGATAATTTTTGTTAGTTTATGAGTGGCTGTGAAAGGGTAAAGAGAGAACTATTATTATGACACTGCTTAGGTTATAAACAATCAGAAGTTTGAAGTGAGACATCTGAGAAATTTAGTATAAGCTATGAATATCTGAATTAGGAAATATGAGGGTTTGAACTATCAGATCTCTCAAAGCTCACTTGGCTTCAACAAAAGGATGCAGAAGGGTCAATAGTAAGTAGGACCAGTCCGTTAGGCAAGGATTTGATACAGGAAACAATCACTATTTGGGAAACTTTTACCTGTTGGGATCCCCTCTGAGGCTATAAAAGGGGTGGTCCCTAAGCAGGTGGTTTAACTAAATTGTTTATGGAACGGGGAGGAACCACAGATGGGCTCCCCTGATTCCGTTGCATGGTCAGAACAATATGACTACTTAAACTCGTGCTATTTGGCCAAGAATTATTAATGACAGTATTGCCCTGATTTAAGGGGTTCCACTGAGAATTAGCCACGGTCTTTTGGCCGATTTTGTCCTTATGATTTACCAAAGCACTCTTATAGCAAAATAGGACTTGTAATTGTCTGACACCCCTCCTGAAGGGATGATATGAAAGGTAAGAATTAGCTTACCTTGTTATAGTTATAGTACTGGATGAGCGACTATCCATAGAAGGATGGGTCCATCTAGTATGCTGCCTTTCTGGGACTACTAAAAGGAAGGGCATCCTAAAGAGGGTAGGTTCAGTAGGAGGGACTTCAAAAAAATAAGGATACTGCCCCAGGGGATGCATGGTGTAATTTATAGCCCAGCCTTAAGGGGCTAATATGTAAGGGGAAAATTTAAACAATCTATAGTCAGATCATCCACCTAGAAGAATGATATCTTACATCTCTATCTTAATGAGATGGACCTTTTTGACGTCACATATAAGAAAACTTTATCATACCCAAATATTAAACTGCTGAGCCAGACAGATAACCTTAGTAGAATTTATGGAGGTTTACTACCAGCATCACTTCAGATTAAAATTTGTTAAGAGGGATTAGTAATTAGCATAAATTAAATAATATTATCATTACAATTATACCTAATTCAATATTGTAAAAAAAGTATCCTTTTATGTCTGAATAAGCTATGATACTACTGCAATTGACCTGGAACCTCTTAGTGTCCATCAGTTCCTTAAAGAATCTTTATACATAGGTTATACCTTCATATGAATATCTAACTTCAAATTACAATCGCAACAATAAAGATTAACAATAACTAAGCCCACCCATGATTGCCTATTAAGTGGTTCCTAGGGTGATGCTATGTTCATTCATCGTCATACCTGATGCTAAAACTTTGCAATATGAGCATATCTGATCAGTTTGTTAGGATTGGAATGTTATAAAAGAAAATTGGACTGTAAGTGAAAATAGCTAAACTTCTATCATAGTACCCACAGACTAAAAATCATTGATCCATCTGTATAAGCTGAATCATGTGTAATAAAGAAGGGGCATGGGTCTTCTGAAATGGGAGAGTGCAGTTGGGGTGTTTTTCAGTACTGTGTAAGCCAACCCTTTTGGCAGCTTATAATGAAGAAGCTCATCTATGGATTCCCCTTAGTTTTGAGCTAGCAGGTGGGAAAACTCATGGCCCTTATTATTTTAAAAGCACAGATACAGTATTTTAGATAGAAAATAAAAAACTGAATCTTTAGGCTAAAATTCTCTATTAAATAACATATTGGAAAATATAAAACACCTTACCATCAGCAGGGTTCTGAGTTTTATGGTTGTTCAGGGTGAAGGTGGTATTAGAAAAGGTTTATTGCCTAAAATTAGCCCAGTTACTATTATCAAATAGCCCAAAAAGGGTTTAGGAAATTGTTCTTATCAAATCATGAATATGGATTCAATCAGTCATACTGTCAGGCTTAGCCCCAATGCCAGTGAAGCATTGACTTCAGGGGTTTGTATAGTTGAATGGCTTGATTACTTTATATTTGAATTTAATCCACAATCTACTAAGTGATGCCTCATTAGAGATGCACCCAATTTATCATTAAGTTATATTACTGGAGATTATGTTTTGTTGGGCCTAAGGCCCAAAATTTTTAGTCTCGATGCTATATCACCTTATATTCCCAATTACCCTTCCAATGGAAATACTTGGGAGAAATCGCTGTAACATTCCCATTCCAATAAGCTTAGGTGATTTCTCCCTATTCTCGCCTAGTTTCTATTTTCCCTAACCCCATTAAAGGCCTATGAGAAACTAATAAAGGATATTTTTTAATTTTAGGTTGGTTTTTCCTAGTTAAAATAACTAGAAATCTTTGGCTGCTAAAAGCAGAGATTTTGCCTTGGTTCAGCTAAGCTGCCAAGTGATCTGTACTGATGGCAATCATTATATCAGATGTTTTGCCCTATAAAGATAAAGCCTACTAGGTGATTTCTCTGGTGCTACTAACTCCTAATAAGCGTGTAGCCTTCAAAGGACATGGTCTTTTTAATATTAATAAATAAATTTTTAATTCATACTATTTTGGAAGATTTTACATGCTTGTTTAAAGTGGCAAATTCCGCTTGGAGCCTTCCATACTTATTAACCCAATTAATTCCCATTATTTACCTATTACATATGACCTAATGCTTATTCTATATTGATTTAGTAAAATTTTTGATCCAGGGTTAACCCAAGTATGAAATCATTTCCAACTGAGGGGGCTCCTAGATGATCCCCTGTTTAAAAAAGGACTTGTGCCTGATGCGCTGATTTTGTACATATGTCTAAATTTTTAAAACCAGTATGATTCTCTCCACGAAATTCTCTGCTGATTTAGAGCTAAAAAAGGGTTGAGATTGAGAGCTGTGTTTAAGGTGGGGTTCTTACATGGAGTAGAAGCATCTACCCAACGGTTGATTAAAGCTTTTTCCAGGTTCCCTTATTTGGGTTAATGGAAGTTCCCTTGGGTTGGTGTCTATTTTGGTTGTAAAGGGTTGCAAGTTTAAGTCCAGTTTAATAGCTGCATCTGTTAACCTTACATTATTCTTTCCTAAAAGAACAGATTAACTTTATCATCAGTATCTTTAACCAAGGGAGAGCTTATGTGCGGTACTGGAAGTTTGATTGCTGTAATGGCAGCCAACTTGAGTGTGGGTAGTACTGTCACTTTTGGGTGCATTATGTGCGATTTTTTAACTAATGCCTGATTGATGACACACATCCCTGGTTGGCACAGCTATTATCTTTGAGCTGGGTTTCTTATGACATTAAGTATTTTAAATTTTAAATTTATTGCAGGGAAGGCCGACCATGGGACGGACACTTCCAAATATGACTCAGGAAAGATAAACTTAGTACCAGGGGGGGCACCCCAGAGAAGCGATGCTATCTCTTGTTGACAGCGGGAACGCCACTTATGGGGAGGGGGAGGGAACGTGTGAAGGGGCCGTAGCCACTATTGAGCACGTGTGAAGGAAGGGGTCTGATATGATGAACCAGACTGGGAACCAGGAGGAGACCAGATGTTGGCAACGTGGTGGGAGATATCCAAACATCCACGCTTGAAAGTGGTCCACCAAATGAGACCAGAATCTGTGGACAGCTTCTGGGAGGGTGGGGATGGAGCCAGCGATGGCATCCAAGACAATCGTGTGGATAGTCCACATGGCGATTGCAACCACCAGAGCTCGGAGGGAGGGTGGAAGGGGGAGGCCATTGATGAAGCAAACATATTTCTTGACAAACTGAAGGGATGCGTTTGATCCTGGCCTAGCAGACGTTGGACTTCGCGCCATATCACTTTAGAGGTGGGGCACTTCTCCAGACGGTGGAACAGCGTTCCATACTGGCCACACATGACACGGGATGAGTGTAAAGCGTTAGAGCGCTCAGCTGTATGATACACCCGCCTCAGGCAGCGCCACACATGGGAGCGGACTTGAGACTGCAACAGAGGATGGTGTGCATATTTCCAGATAGTCTTTTGGGTCTCAGTGGAATAAGGGATGTCCATCATGTCCAGGTAGTCCACCCTGGATAGGACTTGGGGTCGAATGGGGATCACGCCATCATGGATAAGTAGCCCCTGTACCTCTTGTGTGAACTGAGGAGAGGGGCGGCCTCTTTGGGTTGTATGTCCACTAATATGAATTCTCCACTCTGCGCTTCGCATGGAGAGTAGGATTCGTTTGTAGTGGGTTTTAGTCCCGTGAGGACCTGCGGCTGATGTGTGTGATGCGAGGTATTTCATCAGGGAGTGGGGGTTTGATGGATTGTTGAGGCCCAAGGCTCAGGAGAAGTTGGAGCGGGCCACGCTGGACCAGTGTTGGGATGGGAGTGTAGGAGCGGTGACGGCTGCGATCCAGGTGCCCAGGATCTTGGCAGCATGGGCTTTGAAGTCAAGCAGGCCCATGCCACCTTGATGATGGGGGCCAAACATGACCTCTAGCTGTACTGGTGGAGGGCGGCCTGACCAAAGCCATCCTTGCAGCAGAGCATACAGGGAATTGAAGAAGCTTGGTGAGAAGGGGATGGCGTGGGCTCCAAACCAGACTTTGGTTAGGAGCATAGAGTTGGCAAGAACAACTCTGCTAGTGAGGGTAGTAGGGTGGGCTCTGAGAGAGGCAATTCTCTTCGTCACGTTGTCCAGTATACGGCACTCCATTACTGCAGACGCATATCCGCCTGCCTCCATCCACACACGCCCAGATGGCGCACCGGTCCTATGGTAGGACGTGGCACGAAGGGGAGCACCAGTGGAGCGGTGTGTGTTGAGTTAGTAAGGCGTGGACGTGGGTGAGCAGATGGGCTGGGTTAGGAACTACTTGCTGGGGCCCAGCAGATCTGAAACTGACCAAGGAGGATGATTTCAGTTTTGGAGGCGTTCAGTGTCGCGTTGCTTACCCGGGAATATTCCTGGATGAGGGCCTCAAGCGCACATGCATCTTTGTTATTAGACATCCCCACCACGCAATCATCTGCAAATGCCACCATCTTGACTGGGGTTTGGCCTGGCACATGGACCCCAGTGAGGTGGGCATTCACATCTCGCAGTATTGGGTCAAGGCTGAAGTTGTATAAGAGTGGGCTGAGAGGGTCCCCTTGTCGCAGGCCCCTTTGAGGGTGGACTACTTCCGTTAGGAAGCCTGGGCCAAACACTGCCATTGTCACAGATTCTGTGAGCAGCATCACTCAGTTGATGAAGTGGGGGGGTAGGCGGAATTGATGGAGGCAGGCCCTAAGGTATTCCCAGTTTACTCTATCATAGGCCTTTTGTTGGTCCAAGAATACAAGTGCCCCAGAGGCTGTGGACTGACACACATTAGCCACAGAGTGCACGTTATCCCAAATCGACCTTTTGGGATGAAACCAAATTGTTCTGGGGAGATGGTGGCAGATGCTACAGTCCCTAAATGGTTAGCCATGCTTTTTTGTTAAAATTTTGGTGTCTGTGTTTGTTAGAGAAATGGGGCGCCAGTTGGCTAAGTCAAGCTTATCCCCTTTCTTGAAGAGTGTGACAGTAAAGGCCTCATGTCCTCCTGGTAGGAGGCGCGTTTCCAACAGGCTTTGGTTGAGTGAGGCTAGCAGCAATGGGGATATATATTTGAAATATTTTTTGTAGAACTCATATGGAATGCTATCTGGGCCTGGGCATTTTCGGTTTGGCGCACCGCGAATGGCTGTCCATAATTCGTTTGGAGTAATTAAATCCATTATTTCTGGGTATCAGAAAATGGTGCAGATATGAGCTTGGTCGAGAAATTCCGCTATTTCAGCAGGCTGAATTGGTTCAGCTCAGTATAACTCAGAGTAATATCTTTGCATATCAATCGCCACTTCAGCCGTTATGTCCACAATGGAATTATCCAATCTTCGCACCTGTATGCAGGCCATGCTCTGGCATGGTGTGAAAATTTTTTCAAAGAAGTACGCGGTGCACTTGTCGCCTTTAGTGATGCATGTGGCCCTGTATTGGACACAAATCCGATGTTTGTGTTGCCTTTTGAGTGCGTTGAGGTAGGCGGCTGCCTCCACCCACTTCCAGCCCCATGCAGGGCTGTATCCTGTGGCTGGAATGTTGGACTCCAAGTGGGCCAATTCCGCCAGCACATGCGAGATAACCGCTGATGTGGCTCATGAGCATCTGGAGGAGAGATGGTGATAGTGGCGGATGGTGTCCTCTTTGATAGTTGCCCATGTGGAAATGGGGTCCGCGCAAAATGGTGCAACAAACAATTTCACTAAAGTTGCCTCTTCCACCCACGTGGAAAATCCTGGTGACGCGAGCTCGGGGGGGCATATTTTGCACCAATATGGGGCCTTTGCAACTGTAATGAGTAAGTGGTATGTTATTGAGACCAGTCGGTGGTCAGAGAATTCCATTTTCGTTGTTTTGAAGTGGGAGATGTGGGGTTGGAATTTCGCCAGCATTAGAATAAGGTTGATGCGGGTCATGGACCTTAATTGGCCGTTGTGGATGTGGGGATGTGCCATGTTTTTGAGAAGTGGGGCATGTCATGGCAGCACATCCATTAACCCAAGGGTGGCTTTTAGAACGCGTAGTTCTACATGACCCTGTGGGGCGTGGGGTGAGGGCAGCCACCGGGCCCATTGGTGAGGTTAGCCGACAGTTCATGTCACCAACTAGGAAAAAATTGGGGGGTAGCAGGAGGGATTTGACCGACGAGAAAAATTCCTGACGCTCATGTGCACCATTTGGGGCGTAGATATTGACAATTGTGTGTGCAACGTCATCCCACGAGAAGGTGACAATGAACACTCAGCCATTTAGGAATGTTTCTGAGGATGTGAATTTGAAAAAATTATTTTTCTGAATTAGCACCCCACAGTGCTTTGACCAAAAGGATAGGGATGGTAGGAGCTTTGTTTTCCAAGCTTCCTCAGAACCTCATGGACAGTGGGACTCCTGGATGGCTAGGATATCCATGGGTAAATTGTTTTGTAAAAAACTCAGTTTCCTAGCCTGGGATGGGGAGGCCTTGAGTCCGGCGATATTCAGCATCCCTAGAGTGAAGGTTTCCCCCATCGCACCTTAGGTGTGAGGGGGTGGGCCCCGGGCCCACCAGCCTCTTCCAGGTCCCCACGGGCTTTCACAGCAGCGCGGGTGTTAGCAGCAACGCTATTGGGGTTTTAGTTAATTTTTGCAGAAAGAGTCGCGTTGGCTTTGGCCTTTGCTTTTTGTTTTCCCAACGTCGGACAAATTTTTTGTGTTGCAGATAAGTTTGGTGCACCGTCAAGCAGGGCAAAAAATTTCTTTTCAGTTGGGATAGGTCCCAAGTCAGTTTCAACCAGAGCTTGGGTGCAGCAATTGGGTGAGATCGAATCTCCCATCGGATCCTTGGATTGAGTGGCCCACTCAGCATGGGCCTCCCAATCTGATTGGGTGATGGATTCCTGAGTCACTTCCACCATGAAGGTCTCCATGTCCTCCTGGCGTTGTGAGTGTGGGATGGTGGTGGTGGCCTTGGCCATGGCCCTACAGGCCTGCTTGGCCTTCTTCCGCTCCTGTGGGGAGATGGGCTTTACCAATAGGTAGCAGCCTTGTGCTCCCCATGGGAAAGCCTCCTTGGTGCTTGCAGTTGGTTCATAGTGCGCCTCTCCGCTGGCCATGGCCACCGAGGGGTGCTCTTGGAATGTGGCGCCCTCCTTGATGGGGCATGCGTGCGCCTTATGGCTGAATGTGTCACAGTGGGTGCAAATGGGGGGCGCGCTGTCCACGGTTACCCAGAATGGGTGTGTGGTATGCCCTGTGATGTCAATAAAGGTGGAGTGCGGGATCTGGGTTAGGTCCTTCACGATCTCCTCAGTTGGGGTCAGAACTGCGATGGCCTTGCCAGTGCACAGGTGTGACATCAGCATGAAACGTTGCATTTTGAAAGAATGTATTTCGCAGTATATGGCGAGACCATCTTTCAGGTGTTGCTCCAAAATGTCACGTTTAACTGTAGTAGGCAAAAAGTCAAACGTGAGGAAAATTTGGTTTGATTTTGTCCATCTGGTGCATTTGGTTTCAACGACCCATTGCCCTTTGGGGAGGTCGACCACTATGCGCACCGCTGCAGCCTCATCTGCTGCTATTTTGCTTTTGAAACCTAGGTCCAGCCATTCGTGTGACATGGAGTGAGGTGCAACGTACACCGCGGTTAAGAAATTTTGTGTACATCTTCACAAAATTTTTCCCATAAGGCCGTTTTTTGGATGTCCAGATACACACGGACTCCAAATTCCACCGATGAAAGTGGCTGGGAGTGTGGCGTGTTGATGTACTGGTTGCATCATGCTTGCCACGCGAGTATCTCTGGGAAAATTGTGACCGCCAGTTTTTTTTAGATTTTTTTCTATTCTGCCAGATTCTCCAGGGCGTTTTTGAACGTTAGAGGCTGTGGGCCTTCCGCCTGCTCCTCTTGCCTTGCTTGCCCAACTGCTCCCAGACATGGGCGCAGACTAATCTCCTCTATGAGATTATCAAACTAGATTTAGTCTTGAATTGAATAGGTTGCAAAAGTGTTTGCAATGAGAAAAAAAGTTTTTTGACATTAAGTATTTTATGCTCTTTATGACTCGCCATAAATGCATACCCTTTCCACATCAAACTTGAAGGTATCCTAAATATAATGAGCTCATCTTCAGATGATTTTTACCTTTTAAATGATTATAAGGAGGAATCATTTAATGGTATGTTAATATTTCAATATTTGGGCAGTTAAAGATGGAGAAATCAATTGTTTAAGTCTTTGGAAATTGGGAATGGGCCTACTCAATTACAAGCTAACTTCTAACAAAACACCTTGAGATGCAATTCATGGTGTTGACCATGACCAACTTACACACTTGATAGTTTGGGGCCGCACGCCATTTCTTTTCAACAAATATTTTGCATCACTTGTTATTTTTCGATTTTTCCTTCACTTGTGATGTATTCTGATAATATGGGTGGCGAACTCTTTGACTGCTGTGATTTCCCCTTGATCTTTGGTCCAATTGTAAAGTCTGTATTTTACCTTAAATTTGCAAACAGAGGGGACATCTCCATGAAAAAAAGAAGCGAATTATTGTAGTGAATAGAGACAGAGGGAGATTAGAAACTCAAGTATCTTTTGAATCAGTGGTGTAGTACCAAAGATATTTCTCTAATGACAGGTTATTCATTCAGTCTAACCATTGGATTAGGAATAATGGGCTGATTACCTAAAAAGTCTGATCTTTAGGATCTCACACAACGCTTCCTAGAATCTTGAGGCAAACTGTAGATCTCTTTTACTAACAATCTCTTATGGGACCTCAAACAGGGATAAGACGCAGGTAATAAAGAGCTGTCCATGTCCTCCGCTGATGTTGATGTTAATAAGGAGATAAAAATGGTACATTTTGTTAATTTGTTGATCACCACCAAATGGTGTCAAACCCTTTAGATGTGGGTAGACTCACGAGGAAGTCTAACGAGATTAAAGTTCATGGGACATCTGCTTGTTGTAGGGGTGGAGAAAACCATTTTATCATGTCTATCCGTTTTAAAATGGACATAGGGTAAACATTGTTCTACATAAGCAGGGTTATATTTATAAATTCCAATCCAATTATAACAACTTTTAATCAGGTTTATGTACTTCTAACGCTTGGGTACTTAATGTTGGGAGATCATGATGTTTAGAGACACAGAGTGCATGTAATAAGGGACCAAAACTAGACCATGAAGGTATAATACTATCTCTGGGAATACCACCAATAAGAGCCTTTTTAAGCGTCAATCTTGGTCAGGAGGTCAAGGCCTTCAGGGTATGAACTTATGTTAAAATGACTTTGAGGAGAGAACCTTCAGTTTCAGATGGTTTTGGAATATTTTTACTTGAACCCATTGACAATCAAGCTAATAGGAGATGACAGGTATATCAGTTAGTTTAGTAACAAGGGGCTTAATTCTGAAATGTGGTATGGATGGAGCTACCATGGCATTATCTGGTGGTTTTAATGGCACTATCTGCTCATGAAGAGTCCTAGTGACTATTTAGAGTTATCATTTATGTCAGTACCATATGTGGATTGTAGGTAAGGATATCTAAAAAGATATGAGTTGACCCCTTGGCAAAACATATTTTGAAGTCAAAGTTAAGAAGATACCGGTGAGTCCTAGTTTTCTTGAGCCAACTTATGCATTTTGTGATAGAAAGTAAGTGATTTATGGTTAGTGCGCACAACTATAATTTTCTTAGCAACCTTTAAAAGATAACGCCAGTCATCAGGTATTAAACAATGACATAAAATCTTTATCTTAAATGGCCCAGGGGTGCTCAGTTACATAAAAATTATTGAAAATGTAAGACACTGGATTTTCACACCCATAATGCTCTTAAATTAATACAGCACTAACAGCCATGTTTGATCTATCAGAATGTACCATAAAGACTTATCTTTGTTGATATGGCTAATACATTGCAGTGGTAAAAAATCATTATAGTGTAAAAAAACTTGTTGGAATTCAAGATCCATATTTATGCGCGTTTAAGCCAGTTAGTGGGTGAAAGGGCAATTAAATTCAGAATCATCTAAAAGATTTCTTTTTTAGATAATTGACCAATCAGAGAAATATGTTGAGTTTATTTTGCATTACAAAGATGGACAAGATCAAATGGCACTCAGTTTGGAAGGTGCAATAGCAGAACGTCTTTCAGTACCAGATTCTCAAGTAATTGAGCTTTGTCAATGAAAACTTGTATTTGAGGTTTGACAATAGCCCAACTTTATACAGAGCTCCAACCACAGTCACCAAATTCTTAGAATGTTACTTTGTGTTGGGTGAGTGAATCAAGATATCAATAATGTAAGTGACAGCTCAGTAATATCTGAGATCCCCAGAAGAGTTATTAACTAGTCAGTGAAAATGGTTAAATCATTTTCTAAATCAAAGGTGATGACTTTGAACTGGTAGATTCTATACAAATTCTTGATTGTGACAATTATTACTAGCCACAGTTAACCTGCACATGATGTAAAGTGTTTACCAAAGTAAGCTTTATGGTATATTAAACTATATATCTTTGGGTAATAGTAAAACTTAAGGGGTAGAGAACATGGACACAGAACTATAACGCTATTCAGGCGCCCATAATTTACACACAGTTGCAGTGTTCCATCAGGTTCTCTCAAAAAGCACTGGTGATGAGATGGAATAGGTTTTCTTAATCAACCATACTTTGCCATCGTGTCGTCATTCTATGTTTTTAAAGCTTGATCTTCCTTTGTCATGTATGGATACAAAGGGCAGTTGAATTTAATGAGGAAGCTGTAAAATGGAAGTTCAGTTCAAACTCTGAGTGGTTTTGTAGAAGAATGGCGACTTCCGCTTCAAAAAGGGCTTAAAATTCTCCATAATCTGAAGCAAAGTTAGTAGGTCTGGCACTACATCACTAGATGAATACTCTACCACTGATGCAACTGCATTTCCTGTTACCACCATGGTATAACGATTAAAAACGGCCCAGTTTTTGACCGCCATCTTGCCTTAGGATTGGCGGCTGGACGCCAAAAATTGTCTTATATGAGGTTCCCTCAAAGTAAGTGTTTTGACTCATCATACTCAACAATTCAACCTCAGATTTAGGGAAATTCAAAAACAAGAAAGATGTACACAGGTAAGCGAGGATTTGATCCCAAACTTATCCTTGTTTACTTATTTTTTAAAATAAACATACTGACAAATTTAATCCTAATAACATAGGGCACCACGGGCAACACAGGAAAAATCCAGAGTATTTGGCTGATCAGTTCGCCGCTAAATCCCAACAGGTAAGTCAAGGCAAGATCGGCCCTGAGGCCACCTGAGAGATCCACGCAAGGGCAGGAAAGTACAAAGAGAATTCTGAACTGAGTTCAGAATTGTGTGGGCCCAACCTTTTCAGGTTTCCCTTCCAGTGAGCCCCTCCGCACTTTTCTTTGCGCCCCTAGGAGTATAAAGAATAGCTCAGGAGGGGCATAGCCCAGCTCTGAGCCTGCATGAACCTCAAAACCACAAAATAACATTTTGACTCAATACTTGGGAATCCAAATCTCAAGTTTAAATTTAGTAAGCAGTTCAACCTGACTGTTACACATGGGGAAGAGATGAATTTTATCAGGATGATAATTTAAATAGTAGGCTAACATTTTCCTTTCCAGGTCAATGTTTACTGACTGGAGACGCAAAAAAAGAATCCTGATTGATCAGTGGGTCTTAAAACTTGGGTATAGCTGTGAAGTTGGCCACAAACTCGTGTCCATGAGCTACAAAATGGAGTTGCTTACATAGAAGATCATGACCATGAGGGACACGTGAAGCACTTAAAACCTGTGAACCTATTGGTACTTTAAAATCCACAACCTGCAAAACTTTTCTATCAATGAAATTCTCAGTGGCTCCAGTGTCTATCTGGGCATATACTAATATTTTGCATCCTCCAATGGTAATGTGTTCAGTTAACAAGAAGTAAACGCAATCAAAATTTTCCATGTCATTGAGGTAACAAGCACTTGGCCATGTTTACATGACTTTGGGAGGTTTGGGCTTTTTTCTTATTGTGTACAAAATTACGTAATGGCATTAATGATGCCCAAGCATATGACAAAGGCACAGACTGTAAACATGAAGGGCCAGACAAGGGGCATACTTCAGAAATATCCATATAAACCAGTTTTACATGGCACTTTTTTCAAGTTCCTTTACTGATAATATTTAATGAGAAAAAACTTCAGTTTCATTTTGATCCACCTATATTTCCACTTTCCATAATGACTCTTTAAAGATACCAGTATTGTATTCAAGCATGTAAATATTGTGTGATTGGACTACAAACATATCTAGTGTAAGAATATGGTTATACTGTTCTGTGATTTCAAAAGTAGGGTAATAAAAAGTATTTAATTTGAACATTGATTGTTAGGCTTGGCCGCATTAGTAACCACCAACAGAGGTAGAACATGAGGAAGAAATAGATAGTTGAGGATTTGTAACAGAGGCTCCCATGACCCACATGCTAATAGGATTCTGAGTAAAGCCTACCAAGTTTTATGTGGGTAATTGTCTTTCCTAAACCCTGTTGGTTTAAACATAACATAAGAGGGAATTATGTGGTATGATTAGTATGTTTTTACTAGAAGTTTAAAGAGATAACTTGGTTTATACGTAAAGATTTTTGAACATGCTATAGCAGCCACAGGATAAAGAGGTGAAAATTTAACTGTAAAGGCTGAATCTTATGTAATTGGTCAAGGAATTTGATCTTCTGTGATTGTAAGTCTGAGGAGCATCCCCTCTTTCTAGATTGGGCAGTATTCCCATTACTCACTAAGAAGGGTCCTAAGAGGACAGCTGCCACCTTGTCACGCAGGGTTATCTCTCCCATGTGGTAGATGAGCGTTGGGTGATAGCCATCCCTCTGAAGGTTCCCACACCAGTTCCACAGTTTCTTCTGCCAAATTAATATGTCGAATTAAAGAAATTTGTGCTGAAATTCCAGAAAACCTACACCCATGGTGATGAGGCCCAAAGGCATAAACATTCAAGTGATGGTGTATCAGGGGTCAAATTCTCAGTTACATAACAGTGGCATCAAGCTAATGAGAAATGATGTGGTAGATTCAAAATCTGCCTTCAGAACTTTAGAAATAACGCCTGACGGACTTGGAACTATTAAATCATGAATGCTCAACGTCAAATATGTGACGAAATTTGACAATGGCATTGGGTCATTGTTGGAAGTTGTCATCAACTAGAAATCCTCCCTTCTCATATCAGAATCTTCACTCAAAAAAAATTGCTTGGCTGAACGGACGCCCAAGCAACTGGGTGTGGGTGGGTTGGGTATCCTGAACCTGTTCCCAACCTCTTGGGATCTCCTTTATGTGGGGTGGCCCTGGGAGGTTTCCCATTGCATGTCTGGTGAGATGCTGTCATATTACCATTAAAAAAATGGAAAAGCTAAAATTTATGTATCTGAGGCTGAATCAGCAGTGACTCAGCCCACCGCTGGCTCATTCAAAGTTGATTCCCACTAGGTTTGATATTATTTCTCCCTTTCTCTTAATTTTCGCTGGTTTAGGTTAAAATTTGAAGGGCCCAATTACGTCCATTGGTAAGCTTTCCAAAATTGACCACTATTTAATCAGTCAAATTGCACTGATGAAATTGCAGTTTATTTTCTTTCCTTACTTTTTCAAATAAAAAATCCCCTACCCCAATTCCAGTTTTTAAAATGTTCAAAGCCAAATCACCCTTCCCAAATCAACTAATTCAACAACCCACAAGCCCCATGGCAGTGCTTACCTAGTTGTTGATAGGTTATTATATAAAACTATGGCTCATGGGCGCTTGGTGGCAGAATTCCTTCCTGGACTCATAACAGTCGTGCAAGCAGCAGTGCCACTGGCTCTGGACTTGTTATTTGGGTGCTTTGGCACTTAAATTGGCAGGCCAGTCTAAAATTAACTTGCTGTCTTCATGACATAATCAACTGACCATTATTAATAACCATTTTCTCCCTTCTTGTTGAGATGAGCGTAGCAGTGGTATTCTCTTTCTGATGAATAAGATTGTGAAGAAGTTTTATTATGGCCAAAATAGCCCATTATATCCTGTATTTACTAAACCCATCATTCAAAATGGGATTTTCATGCTAGGAGCTGCTGAGGTGGCCTTGGTGTCAAATTCCAACTCTGAGTCATTGTCTGAAATGATTCCAATAGTTGTCACAGTCCCCATGCCTGTGTCATTATATTCTGGCATTCCAACTTATGAAGTTTCTTCCCCTGTTGCAAATCTTGTAGTTTTCACCAATCACAATGCAATCTCTTCCTTATCTATGGACTCAACTATAGCTTCCAATAAAGAGAACTCCGCCTACTTTATATTACCCAAGAAATTTGTATTAAATTATACCAGATATCGTTTGAGAACTTGGTTGACACTGGTGCAGCGGGTAATTTTATGAGCGTAGAGTTGGCTCACCAGCTTGAGCTTGACCTGGACTTGGGTCCTACAGTGATGGTTGCTTTTTCAGCCTCTCATCCCTCATATATAATATAACGTCTGGCACCCTTCTCAGTTCACCAGTTTAGTTTTTGTAATCAATTCTCCAAAATGCCAATTTTGGTGTTTCCGGTATTTTTTGGGTTGGTTGGTGGTGTTGACAGCATGTTAGAATTAACTCAAGTCTAATATATTGTCAATCTAATGGCCAGATGGATGGTGAGTTTCCATTGTTGGATACCTCACTAAATTTTGTGGCCATAGTTCAATTACAACCCTTGGTTCCCCATTAGTCATCCATCTAATTTTCCCATTGAGTTGATGGTATATCAGGAGATTTTTGACTCTACCAAGGCTGATCGCCTTCCCCCTCAGACAATTTTGATTTGAGATTTTATACAACAGTACAGGTAGTTAACACAAACTTCCCACTGTACCAGCATACAGTGGAAGAGGAGGTTTCATTCAACGCATGGTTGGATGACATGCTCCAGAAGGGTTGGCTTTTTAAAGAAACTTCACCAGTTACCTCCCCCATCGTTTTTGCCAAGAAGGCTGAAGGTTCCCTTCATCCCTGCGTGGATCATGGTCACCTCAATAAGAACACAGAACACGATCCCTACCCTCTGCCTTTTGTAACAGATGATCCTTCAAGCAATTGCTAAATCGCAGGTGTTCTCAAAGCTTGACCTTGTCATCGCCTTCAACCATATTCATGTGATGGAAGGCCAAGAATGGCTTTTTTCAATCCAAACAAAATGGGATATTTTCCAGTTTCAAGTGATGCCTTTTAGGCTAAAAAGCACCTGCAATGTTCCAAAGGATGATTGATAGTGTGCTGGGTGATCTCCAGTTCACCTGTGCAGGATCTGATGTTGATGATATCTTGGTACACTCACAACTCCCAAACAACGTGCAAAAGACTTAGAAGCAGTTTTAGTGGCCTTATATAAGGCGGGCCTGTTTTACAAGACTTCAAAATGCGAGTTTTTTTTGGTAGGAAGTCACATTTTTTGGCAATCTCATCTTAAAAGATGGGTACACCATTCCCCCCAACAAGTTGGATGCCATCCGCGAATACCCAACTCCAATGACCCAAAAGCAATTGAGAAGCTTCTTAGACACTATAATTTTCTTAAAAAAGTCTTCCCCTGCCATATACCAGTTAGCTGCCCCCCTTCATCCACTCACGGGTAAAATGTCCCCTTTTGTTGGACGCCTGAGTGCCATCAGGAATTCAAGTCAATTAAAAAGATGTTTTTGTCTCCTCCTATCCTAAAACATTCAGACCCCTCCTAGCTCTATGTCGTGGTATGTGATGCATCATCTGTTGTGGTGGGGGCTGTATTGCTTTAGGAGCACGAGAGATAATATCACCCCATCAGCTACTTTTCTTACAAGTTCTGTCCTATGGAACGGTCCTGGGTCATCTATGATAAGGAGCTGGCAGCCGTGGCATGGGCGCTGACCCACTGGAGGTATATTTTGCAGGGTGCTCAGCACAAGTTAACAGTGCAAATAGATCATCAAGCTCTCTTCTACTTCCACAAACCACAGAAGCTAGCACACCAGCAGGCTTAGACCTACTGGGATTTATGTAGCTTCAACTTTACTTATGAGTTTTTGAAAAGAGCGTTGAATGTTCTTCCTGACTTCATAAGTCATAACCCCGCCCATTGCCCTGTAAAATCAAATGAGGCAGATCTGGTTATTATTATCCCTCCCAACCAAAGATTATCCGTCATCCCTCCCATGGTTTTGACAGTGTAATTAGCACCAGACGCACCCTTAATCTCCTATGTTTTGGCAGCGCAAACGGCCTGAGCCAAATGGGCGGCCCTTTTGAAGCAATTGTCCCTCCCTGCGTCAAAACATTCCTTGTATTATATGGTTGAGGGTCTCATTCAATCTCAGTCAAGGGTTTGGGACCCCCTCTTCTTCGTGACAAATTGATTCAGGCTCACCACAATACTCCCATTGTCAGACATCTTGGGAATAAAAAGTGCTTGACTTATCAAAAAAACCTATAATTGGGCAGGCTTGTCAAAAGATGTTCCGACATGGATTGCAGATTGTGTAACTTGTGCTCATGCCAAGTTGGATTGGTCAGGCAAGAATGGCCTTCTTCATCCCTTACAATAAGCAGAGGGTCATGGACATTGGTGTCCATGGACTTTATCATTGAACTTCACAGTTCTAATGTGTTTACCGCAGTGATGGTGGTGGTTAACTGCTTCACAAAATTCTTCCTCTTTATCCCATGTTCTTCTGATATCATTTCTGAGGATACATCTCAACTTTTCGTGCGCCATGTGTTCTCAATGTTTGGCCTCCCACAAGAGATTGTTAGTGACTGCGGGCCCCAGTTCACAGCATGATTCTGGAATGAGCCCTTGGCAAAATTTGAATACTATTCCCTGACGTTCCACCGCATACCACCCCCAATCTGATGGCCAAACTTAATGGGTAAATCAGATCCTTGAGCAGTACCTGCGTTGTTACGCTGCTGCTGCTCAGGATACCTGGCTGATGATCTCCCTCTTGCTCAGTTTGCATATGATATCAGAACGCATGCCTCCTCTGGATTCTCATCATACAAAGCAACCTTGGGATACAACCCATCATTATTGGTTGGCCCATGTTTTCGCCCAGAGGTATCAGCCACCGCCGACCATGCCCAACATATCTGATCAACGCAGTCCTTAGTTTGAGTACATCTCACTAAGGCCATAAGTGACTATAAATGGTTTGTAGATTGGAAGCGGCTCCTGGCGCATGCCATCAAGGTGGGCTCATATGTTTTGCTTGATATGCACCATTTGCAGATGCAGGTGCCCTAACGTAAGTTTTCAAGTATATGCTAGGGTCCCCACTTGGTAGTGGAAGATTTGGGTAATGGCGCTTTTCAGTTAAAATGCCACTCACTGGAAGCAACACCCAGTTTTTCATGTATCTCAGTTATCCCCATTCAAGGGGGCAATTCCCTTGGATCCAGAGCTTATTGTGATCAAGGATGTGGAGGAGGCTGAAGTGGAGGTTATCTTGGTTTCCCACATATCTCATCAATCAGTTTATTATCTCATTGCTTGGAAAGGCTATCCGGCCTATGAGAACAGTTGGTTTAGAGCCCGTGATTGCATAAACTGCTCCAAGCTGGGTTGAAGCTTTCCATGTCTCCCATCCAAAAATACCTCTCACTTTTTCAAAATTTGCTGCTTTGATGGCTAACAAATTTCTTAAAGCCCACAAGAATGTGAATATCATGAAAATCCCCGATGATGGTGCCCCCTTAGGTAAAAGGGAAGGGTAGTGTAAGTCTTGGGGAGCGTCTCCTCTGTCTAGATCGGGCAGTATTCCATTTCCCCACTAAGAAGGGTCCTAAGAGGGCAGCTGTTCTCCTTGTCATGCAGGGTAATCTCGCCCATGTGGTAGATGAGTGTTGGGTGACAGCCATCCCTCTGAAGTTTCCCCACCAGTTAAACAATTTCTTCTGCCAAATTAGTATGGCAAATTGAGGAAATTGCACTGAAATACTTGATATTGGCACCCATGGTGAAAAGGCCCAATGGGCATGCACATTCAAGTAATGGAGTATTGGGGGTCAAATCCTTATTCACATAACAGTGGCATTGAGCCACTGAGAGATGTTGTGAGGGTCAATTTGAAATCTTCCTTCATGACTTTGGAAACAACACCCTGTGGGCTTGGACCTATTATGTCAAAAATGCTTGATGTTAGATCAGCAGTAAAATTTGATTAAAGCATCAGGTAATCGTTGGAAGTTGTCATCAACTCAAAATTTCTCCCTTATCATAACAGGATCTTCACTCAAAAATCCCGCTTGGCTGGATAAACGCCTAAGCGACCAGGTGGTGGTGAGTTGAGTATCCCAAACCTGTTCCTGACCTCTTGGACTGCCCCTATGTGGGGTGGCCCTGGAAGGTTCCCATTGACCATTGGGAGAGACGCTGTCATGTTAACCATAAAAAATGGATAAGTCGAAATT
Organism: Massospora cicadina; assembly: GCA_022478985.1. Classification (NCBI taxonomy): domain Eukaryota; kingdom Fungi; phylum Entomophthoromycota; class Entomophthoromycetes; order Entomophthorales; family Entomophthoraceae; genus Massospora; species Massospora cicadina. The sequence continues at coordinate 32,162 of JAKSZP010016132.1, read as the reverse complement.
TGGGAATTTAAGGATGAATCAGCACCAACTTGGCCCACCGCTGACTCTTTCAAAGTTAATTCTCATTAGGTTTGATCATTATTTTTTCTCCCTCTAAAGTTTTCTGGGTATAGCGAAATTTGAAGGCTCTGATCCTGTGCTTTAATAGGTTTCCCAAATTGGTCACTATTTGTTATTTAAATCACACTATGGAAATTGTTGGTTGATTTTCTTTACTTAACTTTCACAATGAAAAGTACTCCTACTAATTCCCAGTTTTTGTTATGTTTGAAGCTAAACAACCCTTCCTGAACTAACTCTTTTAACAAACTATGAGCCCCAGGGAAGTGTTTATCTGGTTTCTTAGGTTTTATACACAACTATGGCTCATGGGCGCTCAGTGGCAGAATTCATTCCTGGACTCATAACAGTTGTGCAAGCAGCAATGCCACTGGCATTTGGGCTTGTCATTAAGTGCTTCAGCACTTAAGCTGACAGGCCAGTTTAGAATTAACTTGCTGTCTTTATGACATTGATTGTGAGATTTCGTGTGAGGTGTTTTTAGTATTGTGTAAACTCTTTTGGTGGCTTAAACAGAAGAGGTTTTATCCATTGATGCTTCTTCAATTTGAGCTAGCAGGTGGTAACCCTTCATGGTTTTTATTTAACATCACATTATATGAGAGCTAAATTAAGTTGGAACTTTGGGGAAAAAACTTTAATATAAGAAATATTAGAAAAAAATCCAACACTCTACCATTACCAAGGTGCTAGATATATAGTAGGACAGTGGGGAGATGATTTGATGAGACTTATAGTCTCAAATTAGCCAATTTTCATAGCCAAATAGTTAAAATGGAGTTTTAAACGTTGTGTTTTATTATTGCATCAAGCATATGAACTTGTTAAGCCAATCTTTTTAAAAGGTTTAATACTTGCTACAAACTTTTAACTCCGCTATGATACCATCCAGACCTGTTGACTTGACTAGTTAAATTGTTTAACTATTCAACTGACGTAGTGCTTATTTGAGATTAATTTAGTAAAATAATTCACAAGAGTTACCACATGTATCAAATTATTTTACAATTTCAGTGTGCTCCTAGTTGAGCCTTCTGTTTTAAAGAGGAGATTGCGCTTGCTGTGTTAATTTTGTTTCTATCTATAAATTCAAAAGAATGCCTTATTATTCTATGCATATAGTGCTACTCTGATTTAGAGATAACAAAGGGTTGAGTTTGAGAGTTGGGTGTGATTTGATGGAATTAGACATGGAGGGGTAGCATCAACCCAACATTAAATCCATAATGCGTCTCAGGTTCCAAATTGGGTAAATGGTAGCGCTATTGGGTTAGTGCCTCTTTTCAGATCTTGAGGGGTGTAAAATTTGGTCCATCTTTTAAGCCTCATATGGGCACCTTACAAGTTCATATGTATATAAAACTATTATATAAGTTTATCTTATTATTCCCTTGATAATACAGCTAAAGATAAAAATAGCTCAATTTAAGCTATTAAAACTGTAAGATAAAAATGATGTAAAACTGTTCAGAGCGTTAATACTAGAATCTTATCAACAATAAAATATTACGCTGAGAATAAGTCTATATCAATATGACTAAACTTATACAAAAAGTATAAAAGTGTGCACAAGATACAGCTCTGTGTGAAAGAGCTGGCCCTATGCACCATTGGTATAAAATATTTCTCATTTTAAATGAAAAGTTTCATCTTCAAAAACAGTTTTACTGATCTATTATTAATAGTAATATAGCTCCACTGTTCTCACCTGAGATGAGAAGTTTGGAACATCCAAAAACACTAGGGATGAGGCACGCATCATCTATATTTTGTAGTCAATGAAAAATATACATGGGTACCTGTCATATAAGTACTAGATTTCATTGGACTATGTTCCAGAAGGCCAATGGCTAGCATAGTATTATCAAAGCTTCCCATCTAGTTTTTATCAGGCACACCATAACTGCTCTGTGGCTGCCATACTAGCTAACTCGTCCAACTAGGTTTTTTGCATCCAATTTGGGTGAGACCTTATGAATTAAGTTTTTTTAAAAAAAGCAGTGACTTTAAGGCGCTCAAATGAAAGTTAGGTGGCAACTTATGTGAGGAGGTGTTATTTGGTATAGGGCTTTCTGAACAGAATGGTCTTAACCAAAGTTAAATATTTAGTAACCTTAAAGGATAATTAATCCTAATGTTTATACAAAAAGATAATATGAAATGAGAGTTGACATCAACCTAAGACGTTTACTACATTATAAACTAATCTCTGAGAATGACCCCAGTTGGGTTCCAATGGTACCTCAGAAAAACTTTATTGTACATAATATGAATATAAATATTATATGGCTAGGATTCCATTAGGCCTTTCCTGGACAGGACAAGGCCCTCTATCACATTTCTTCTTGATGACGTAATATTGAACATGCTATATGTGAGAAATTATCTATCTGATAAAAAACCTGAGCCCAAGTGATGATGTCAGACATGCCAATATTTTCTTTTTATTAAAGAATATAAGGCATCGACCTTACCAACAGATTCCTCTCCCACAACTACTTAGGTGTAATCTTGATAATTATAATTTTAGTTTATTTGAGGTATTCTGACCAGGGGATGGACAGACTAAAAAGAGAGTAATGAAAAATATAATGGACTAAAACACTTAAATGAGCAAAACAGCGCTGATCAGACAAAAAATTAAAACCAATCAAGTTGGCAACAACGAACTGCTAGCCAACCATGGCGGAGAGGGAGGGGGATCAGGGGGCACTTCTTCAGCTTCATCAGAGTACAGCAAGGTGTGGACCCAGTCAGACAGCAAGGGGGTAGGGGCATCAGCGGTGTGGGGTTTTATATCACCCAAGGGCAGGCCAGGCCAGACTTCATGCGCTGCAGCAAAGGCAGTAATATAAATGACAAGATCTTGCTCCACCTGGAGACGTGCATCAGGGAGCATGATGAAGGTTGCAATGTGAGTGAGGTTATTTTAGCTTTTAGGCTCTTCTCCACTTCCACAAGTTTAGGACTGATTCATGGGCATCCTTATGAAACTTGAGGATTATCACTTACCTGCAGCAGTAAGGGTTTCTGGGACAACTGGAGGGGGAACACCTGCGGCAAGCATCACCACAGACTTTGCTAAATCTTTGCAAAGAGGATAACAATTGGGGAAAGCAGCCACTTTGATAGTGAGCTGATGGTCGGAGCAGAATGGTACAGCGTTCATTTGTGGGATATATAGCAGACGAGGGAACTGGTTATCATAATCAGTTTATAAACCTCGTTCAAGGGTGAAAGCAGATGATTCAGTGAGATTTCCTGATTCTGATTTCTCAGCCAATAAGGCCCAGAGATTCTGGTTGACTAGAATTGGGGTATTAACGTAAACTTAAGGTTTGGCTGACGATTTGGAAGAAGCTTGGAGATGGACAGAAGTCCAAGCCGCTTCCTGAGTGGTGGGTTAGGTGTGGGCTGGGGTTGTGGATAATCCTGTTTGGCTGCAGCAGGATCTGCTGCAGCAACAGGTTTGGGAAAAGGTGGGGGTAGGATAGTACAACATACCCTAAAAGTCTCAGGATTGGCAGAAGATGGACTCCAGCAGTTGCAGGCGCAGAGTTGGTGGAAGCAGCAAGGGAGGGGCATTTATGTTTCAAGTGGTATAACTCAAAACAGGATGGACAGATCATCCGCCCACCCTCAACATGGGCCCAAAGATGGATGATCTGGAGCGGAAGGTAAAACGGTGTAGGGGAATCAGTTGAGAGGTTTTATTTAGATGAGGGAAGATCATGGCATATGCCCAAGGCCCTGCTAGATGCGTGGCACCACTTGGGACCACAAACTGAATGTTAGGGTCAGAGCCATAGGTGGCCAAACCAACCATCAGCTCCTGATGGAGCACTTCAGGGGAAGGTGGGAGGGCAAAACCACAAACTGGCCACCAGAGTGGTATCTGCGGGAAGTGGGTGTGAGTGGTAGGGAGAGGGGTGCCCTGAAACACTTGGGACACAGCTGCTGCCACGGCAGCATTGGCTTTTCATGTGAAGACCTAGTCAAAGTACCTCTTATAGTGGTGGAAGCCAATGAACCTGGAAGGTTCCATTATCGCCTGAGCTAACTCAATGATTAAATAGTAAACATAGGGGAAAATTTTTTCATATTTGACCCAAAGGCTGAGGTGCATGTTGCTTTGGGGGAGCACCAGGGGGCTTCAAGGCACCACCTGAGTATGTGTGAGGTGGATGTTGAGATCCTTAGGAGGAACGAATTGTCCTAAGATTTAGGTGAGCTGGATGATCAAGTCTGAGTGCATTTTTCCGCTGTATGGAAAACGCTAGGGTTGTTTGCCACTTCCCCACCCTGGAGTAGCCAGCAGGGGATCTGAGGACATCAGGGGAACTGGGTGGAAGGTTTTGAGGTAGGAGCTTGCTTTTATTACTTACAAAATTCACTTATAAAGTTATGCCAAGTGGAAAGAAAAATTAAAAACAAATGATTATAATTTTCTTATATATAATTTAATAGTTATGATAATACTAATATAGGAAAACTGCTCGCGATTTTAGAACCCCATTATATAGAATTCAAGTGGTTCAAACCAGTGCAAATATATTCTCTTCCTCCTGATTGGCTTAATTTTAATAATCCAAGACAAAATGGAAGGCGTGTTCAACTCTCTTATTGACTATAAACAAGCTATTAACCATTTCTATTTATATGTAAGATAAGATGAATTATCTTACCTTCAATTAATTGGCTGGAACCATACAAGCCATGACAAAGTGCCAAGCTTGTTCAACACTCTAATTGGCTACAAAAAAGTTACTAATCATACCAGGTTATCCACAATGATTCAAGAGGATTTATCTTACCTTCTCCTGCTTGTCTGGATCTTCATAAGCCACAATGAAGTTCCAAGTTTGTTTGACATTCTGATTGGCTCTGAACAAGCTACCTTCTATTCTGAATTTTCTGCAATAATCCAAGTGATGAAAGCCACAAAATTATACTATTTGGATTAAGATCTAATTATTAAAATAGTGTTTAGCATCCAGATTGCATCTCCAGATCTTAACTCCCAAAATTATAGTATTAAAATTTATTGATTATCATTAGGAATTATCTCCAAATACCAATTTCAACATTTTCAGCAAATTATTGCAAAGAGTGAAGAATTGTAAATCCTGGACATCCCTTTATGCTCTCTCAGATTATCCAGTATATTCCCTTTCATTTATTATAAATAATCTAATAGCCATAGTCTAGATTCATAATTAATAGCTATGACGTTTTCTTTGGGATATAAAACCCTATATTATTATTAAATAAAGCATCACTTATTACTTATCTACTACTTTAATTTAATTTAGTCTGCTTAATCTCTTCTTCTCCAACAAGGGACAAGGCTTGTGAACTTTAGAAACTTTAGCCTCCTCTCTCTTGGGCAATCTGATGTTCTAAGCATACCTCATCTGCCATATTGTGGGGATTCTGGGCTGACACCAAGCGTGCAACCCACCTAGCCAGAATTCCTACAAGTGGTGTTCACTACAGGGGACCCTGTACACCATTAAGTTTTAAACCTCTACCTTAGAGAAGGGAACTCTCTTACCTGCGCTGAGCTGAGCTCCCCAAGAGGCATCACAATATGTTGGGCCCATACCTCAAGGCTTTACAAAGCAACTCGTCAGACAATTATGGATTAAACGCTTAAACATTCCCTAGTTCCGCCTCCTACAATGACGTTTCCTCAATTAAGCATAAAGGTGAGGATTGCATCAGATTCCTCAATGTTACACAAGGGTAAGCCTTGTTTTGCATTGGCAAACTTGAATCTAATCAATCTCATAAAGTCTCCCCAATCAACAAGAGGATCCACACACTTGAAAATTAAACTAGAGATGCCTGAAAAAACATAAGCTTACTCTTTGAGCCCTTCTAACCGTGCACTAAACTTTACCTAGCAGACGCTACCAACACTGATGTCTCCTCCACTAAGCAGAATGGTGAAGGTCACCTCGATACATTGAGGGCACACTAGAGCATGCCTTGTTTCACATTGATGAACTTTGAAGATTATAAATTTCCAACTGTCTCAACAATCAACAAGAAGGACCCCATCTGGGGTAGGCTTGTAATTAATACCAGCTTATATGATAGATTTATTTAACCAGTAAAAGCCAACATGAGCCTACCTATTTTTACTGACAATTCTGAAGGGAGTGAAAATGAATCTCCTGATAAGCATCAAACTTCCAACTGCACCCTCCTGAGCTTGCCCCAAAGCACCAGGCCATTAGCTACTCAGGACAACAACTGGGTTATGTATGTAATCAAGATCAAATTAATTGAATTGGTTCAACTACCACAGGCGCACAAGTGTAATTTATATTACTCACCTTCAGGCACATTGTGAAGCTCTAGCACTGCTGAGCCACTCAACAACCTTATGCTCAAACCTGGTCTAACTTTGGACAAGGTTATTTAACTAATAATCAGTATTTGAGAACTATGACTACCTCCTTTACTGTGGCCAAGACTTAACCTTGACCTGAAAGGACTGTGGGATCGTTTTTACTAACATTCACTGGTACTAATATTTTTGAAGGGGTTCTGTCAAACATGCCAATATTTGATTTTTACAAAAGAATTTTAAATTATTGACTTTGCCAAATGATTCCCCTCCCACAACTACCTTAACAATCTTAATAATTAATAATTTCATTATATGTAATTTATATTATTTATAATAATACTATTATTGAAAAACTGCTCACGATTTTAGAACCCCTTTTTATAGGCTTCAAATGGGCTCAAACCATTGCAAATATATTATTTCTTGATTGGCTAAACCTGCATAATCCAAGACAAAATGCAAGCTTGTTCAACTCTCTGATTGGCTACAAACAAGCTACAAACCATTCCAAATTTATATGCAAGATCCATGATGAATTATCTTACTTTCAACTGATTGGCTGGAACCATGCAAGCCATGAAAAAGTGCCATGCTTGTTCAATACTCTGATTGGCTACAAAAAGTCACCAATCATTCCAAATTATCCGCAATGATTAAAGAGGATTTATCTTACCTTTAACTGTTGGCTGGATTTGAATAAACCACAATGAAGTTCAAAAAAGTTTGACATTCTGATTGGCTCTGAATAAGCTACCATCTATTCTGAATTACCTGCAACAGTCTGAATGATGTAAGCCATTAAAGTACACATTTTCAGATTGAATTTTTTATTATCAAAAAATTAGTGTTTACCATCAAGATTGCATCTCCTGATCTTGACTCCCACAAATTTTAATACCCTTATTGATTATCGTTGGGATTTATCCCAAAATCCTAATTTCAACATTTTAATAAAAGTGTCGCAAAGAAGGAAGAATTGTAAAGCCTGTGATCTCTTTATGTCCTTCCTCAAATTATCTAGTATAGTCTCTTTCTTTTATATATAAATAATCTCGAGATTATAGTCTAAATTCATAATCAATAGCTATGGTGTTTTCTTTTAGTATAAAAACAAATATTATTAGATATCACTTATCACTTATCTAATACTTTAATCTAATTTAGTACACTTAATCTCTTCTCCTTCAACAAGGGACAAGGCTTGTGAAATTAAGGGAAACTTTTTCCTCCTATCTCTTAGGCAGCGTGACTTACTAAGCATACCTCATCTGCAATATTGTGGAAATTCTGAACTGGCACCAAGCGAGCAACCCAACTAGACAGAATTCCTAAAGATGATAAGGGCTTATCTATAGATAGAAAATCGATTATTGGAAACAAATTTAGATATAGCATGCAGTTGATTTATGGCAAACAGATCTAGTTTGTACCTTAAGGATAATTTTAGCTCATTGCATTCATAAATGGAAGGCTAAGTTTTCTAAAATGCTAAAATTTTGTACTTTTTAACACTAGCAAAGTAAAAAGCTGTTTGAAATCTGTTAATATTGAGATAATAAACAAGTCAAAATTTCTACCTCCAAATTGAGCCCCAGTAAGTCAATTATCAAGCCCTTTAATCGAAACCTGTCCCTGAAGGCATTGATGGGAAATTCAATCAAGAAGAATCACGCGCATGTGAATTGATGGAGATGCCTTCTGAATTTGCACCTACGCTTCCCAAATATTGAAAGGTAAAACTCCCAACAAGGTGGTCATTAGGACATCATCGCCAAAGAACAATGAAGGCGTCAACTAGGAAGTTGATCTGTAAGGACATAGATCTTGATCTGACAGTGCCATGGAGGTCCTCTCAGCATCATGTCCCCACTCACCCTATATATCAAATCCTTTTAACTCAATATTTTAGTCTTCTTCCCCATCTTTTTGTCTTCATTAACCTCTCCACTAGTTTTTAGCTTTGAGACTTACTACAAACCTAGGCTACAGTCAATAGAACTGCTAAGCCAACATAAGTGATTTCACTTCAGGAGGCCCTGAGGTGCCCAGTGAAAATATCTATATATATAAATGTAGATAATAGCAATCAAGAAGGCCAATATAAAATTGGTTAAGAAGCATTAATTGGCGGACTAACACCTATCTAAGTACAAAGTAACCCCATACAACCTGAAAACCTAAAGTATTGGGCCACCAATAATTTAACTAACCTTCTGTTGATAGCAATTAGTATCAACTCCAATATGAGAGCATTGACAAAATTATCTAATATTTATTGATAGCATCTACTTCATGGAAGACCTCTCAGTTGTTCCCAAGCATCTTTAGTGCCTTCTACAGTACAAGTTTATATATCTCTGCTCTACTACTCTTGGGAGCACTGGCTTTGGGTACTAAACGCTATCTCTGTAGGAATCCAGCTTAGTTACGCTTGCTAGGTGCTACGCCGCTGGATCCCACAAAGGTTTTAATATATAAAACTGGAAAATTGGTTTTTATGTTTTTTTAATATGAGCGCGGGGTAAAACAAGAAGAGACCCCTACAACATCTGACTATTTAGTATTTATACTACTTTCAAAAGTCAGGGGAGGTTTGGGGATAATTTTGGAATAGTCTTAATAATTCTAATTTATGTAATATGTGAGAAATAGCGTATCTAAATTAGAAACTCACTTCAGGGCAGCAGAGCGAATGAAGAGGAATTGTGATTGGCTAGAACGTACCCATGAGGTAACGTTTTTATGAACTTTAGCCAATCACCGCCCAAGAAATTTCTTGCACCTTGGGGGACCTCGCCAAGCTTATAAAAGGGGGGTCCCCACATAGGCGCATTGAAGGACTTTGGGGTGGTGCAGGGAGTGCCTTCTGATGGTAGCCCTAAAGTATGTTGTGTGGTCAGATTACTATGACCATTTGTTTTTAGTGCCATAGAGTTTTTGAACTCATGTTACCCCAATTAATGGGGTTCCAACAAGAATTGGACAGGGACTTTTGGCCGATTTCCCCAAATGCTGTGTCGTCATTATTATTAAAATCGCTTATAACATCCTCAGATAATCACAAATGGCCGACATTTCCATTATTTGGCTGAACTTGACCTAAAAGATTCTTCTTGTTAAGCTTTGAGGGCAAATGTCTGACATCGCCCCCCTCAAGAATGTTGGGGAGAGAGTATGGATGTAGGAAACGGCCATGTACACAATTAATGGTAATACTGATAGCTAGTGATTTAGATGTATATCCATTTCCCCTCTTGTAAGTGATTTTAAATGGACCCTCCCAAATTGATCCAAGCTTAACTCTTCTGGGAGTGATGCAGTTATGGTAATACAATATCATATAAGACGCTTGGAAAGTAGGTAGGGGGTTTGGAGATCATTGGCAGCCTGCTCTTCTTTTGTCACTGTTTTTTCTAAATTGGTCATAGCTTCAGATTGAGGTTGAATGATGCGCTGAGCCAATCTTCTCATGACCTTATCAGGTTCCTCAATTCTAGAGGAAAATACATCTTTGACTAAGAGGGCAGGTATGCCTGGCTCCCGCCTATACAAAGCATGGAATGGGGACATTTTTAGTATTTGATGATAGCTAATCCAGTAAGCCATAAGAGCACTGGGTAGATATTGGTCCCAGTGAAGAGGATCAGAGGATGCCATTTTTTGAAGAATGGAAATCAGAGTTCTATTTGCTAACTCCACAGTCCCATTAGTGGAGGGGTTATACGGAGCTGAGAACAGTTGTTGGGCTCCCATAGATGTGGCCAGGATTTTGACTACTCTGGAGATGAAATTCTTACCAATATCACAAAGTAGTACTTGAGGGTAGCCATGGAGTGTGAAAATGTGTTGGTGTAGAAAGGTGGCAGTTGCCTTGGCCATTTGTGCAGGGAGAGCTACGGCTTCCACCCACTTGGTGAAATGGTCAATAAATACTAGGATAAATTTGTTTCCACTAGTAGTCTGTGGGAGGGGCCTACTACAACCAAGCTGATGGTATGGAACGGTTGTTGAGGAGTAGTGGGTTGATACTGTTATCAAGTCTTGAAACCAGATTGTTTTTACATGTAAAGCAAGCTTCCAAGACATAAACAATAGATTCCATCATTCCATCCCAATAGTACCAATCATGATCCACTCATAGGTTTTCTTGGCCCCCATGACCTAGAGTGGGTGGGCTTCTAGGATAACAGGTACACGTTCCGAGGGCTGAAGGTAGGGTAGCCATCTTGTCCCCACCTGCTTATACAACTTTTAGTTCTCCACTTTAGTGTTATGGGAGTTTCAGGCTATCATTTTCTGTACAGGCTCATCCTCATCCACCCATTTATTTGGGGTCATTAGAAGATCGTGTAACCTTTCCGCCTCACTGTTATCTAAGTGAAGAAAAGGCAGTCAATTCAACCTATCAACATTTAAGTGACGGGTTCCAGCACGGTGTTTGATCTTCATATCATAAGGCTGGAGCTTTAGAGCCCAGCGAGCTAACCGACCAGTAGGATCCTTCATGTTTTGCAACCACTTTAGAGATGCGTGGTCTGTAACTGCAGTGAATGTGGTTCCATATGGAAAAGGGCGGTAGTGCTTGACAGCTAACAGAACAGCAAGGTTCTCTTTCTCTGTTACTCTGTAGTTACGTTCTGCCTTTGACAGCATCTTGGTAAAATAGGAACCAGGATGATCTACACCGTGTTCATTGAGTTGGGCTATAATGGCCCCAACGGCATAGTCTGAGGCATCATTGAATAAGATGAAGGGTTTATTATAATCAGGACGCCGCAGGATAGGCCGCTGTTGTAGTAGTTGCTTCATTGTTTCAAAAGCGGCCTTTTGTTCAGCACCCCAGTAAAAAGGGGTATTCTTGGTTAGTAGCTGGACAAGGGGCTCACTCAGTTGAGCAAACTTAGGGATGAACTGATGGTAATACCCCATCATCTCTAGAAATACCTGATTATCCTGTAGATTTTTAGGGGGCGGCATTTTTTAGGATGGCTTCAACCTTGTCCTGCATGGGCTGAATACCTTCTTGTGAAATGGAGTGGCCGAGGTAATCCAATTTTCTTTGGAAGAAAGTACACTTCAAGGGCTTCAACTTTATATTAGACTGACGTAACCGTTGAAACACCTCCTTCAAATGATCAAGATGTTTCGTTGAAGGTTTTAGAGAGCACCGTGATGTCATCAATATAGACGATGACATAAGTTAACTTGAGGTCCTGCAAGATGTGATCCATTGCATGATGGAAAGAGGCAGGGGCGATGCACAACCCTTGGGGTAATCGTGGGTTGGAAGATACCTTCACTACAAATAAGAGCACATTTCTCTTGATCTTGAGGAGAAAGATCCATCTTCCAATAGCCACTGGACAAGTACATGACGGAGAAGAAGTTAGAGCCAGAGAGTTGGGCCAGGGCATCATTAATGCGGAGGATAGGATAGCTATCCTTCTTAGTAAGGCTATTTAATCTACGGTAATCCATGACTATATGATGGCCTCCATTTTTCTTTTTAATTAATAAGAGAGGTAAAGACCAAGGGCTTTGTGAAGGAACAAGTAACCCTGCGCAAAATAACTACTGGAGCTCCGTCCTCATCTGTTGTTCCTCCACCTTTGATTTACAATAAGGTTTGGACTTATAGGCTGGGCATCACTTACATCAATGGAGTGGCATCAGCCCTTCATGTGGCCATAGTCAGTTTCCAATTTGGAGAATATGTCACTGTATTCGTCTAACAAGGCATGAACTTTCATCAACTCCTCTGGGGTCAACTTATCCGAAATATGAATATTGGGCAAGGTGCACACCATGTTATCCATGGGTAAGCCCAAATCTGACATAGAGCCAACGGAGTGGATATGTTCAATGTCCTCTACTGGGAGTAGGATACTTCTACCAATCTCCTGGTGTTTCCTTATGATCATATCTTTTCTGGTGAGGTTTCCTAGAAGAAGGGTAATAGGCCTCTGATAGGCTGGGTCTAGTATCCCAGGCAAGACACGAGGCTCCAAGGGGCTAACACCCTCTTTACTTATAAGGTGCAATAAACAATGATGGGGGATTTGTAGTGTGATTTTAGAGTCAACCACTCTTTGTTCCCCAGGCTTGATCAAGACCTCATCTGCCACATAAAAAGTGATGCCATCCTCAGCATCCACTGAATCAGGTAATTTCTTTGTATTGCGACCTGACGTGGAATAGGGCAAGGTTATAGCTGAAAAAGGATATTCGACCAGGCAACAGTATTTGTGCTTGCTGTGTTCTTTATTGGATAAGACTAGAGGGGCTTTGTAGTTGAGTAATGAGAGGGTCCCTTGCTTCAAGTTAATTATACCTTAATACTCAATCATAAACTGAGTTCCAATGAGCATATCATATGCGTTATTGTCCAAAGCCACAGCAGGGGCTGATAGGATAAGCTTCCCAATTCGAATGGGAAGAGAGGAGTATGCCCCAATAGCATGAGTATTGTTGGGGCCAGCGGTTCCAAATTCTTGCGTGTACTCCAAGTCAGGCGCTAGCTTTATCTTCTTGATAAGCTTAGTGGAGATCACGTTGACTGGGGAACCAGTATCCAGGATGGCCAATATTCGGACCTTTTGAATGACCACTTCAACCTTAGTGAGCGTTTCTCCAAACTTAAGTGATAAAGCTAAGACCTCCTTGAGCCGAAAGGTGGAAGTTAGCTTTTTAGTGGTCTCAGGGGTATTATCTATGATGGATTTTATGGGATGAACCCGCTGAAGAGGGCGTATCAAGCCAACTAAGAATTGGTCACCATCACTGACAATGTCAATAATTTTTGGACACCCTAGAATTTGGCTGAGGTAAGTTTCCTCAGGTATGGTAGACTCGTCTACTCCTCCAGCGTTCAAATGATCAGACACTTCTTCTTCCGCAGGAGCTCCCAATATGTAATAACCAACGTCATCATAACCCCCTCAGATTCTTCCCCCAAGGGTATTCATGACAACAGGCAGGGCTGTGATGGAGTTATATGAGACTACCACATAAGATTGGGTAGCTTTAGGAGACGCATTTTCCAGTTTGGCTGAAAGAGAAGGCACAGAGGCGTTAGTGAGCTTGAGCGGGCGTATGGTTGTTACAACCTTACAAGGCTCTGTTTCACTAGAAGGAGTGATAACCTTTTTAAGTCGTACTGATGGAGCAGGTTTTGTAGGGAGGATAGGAACAGGTGAAGGTACTCCCAACTGAACAACAAGCGGTAGCTCCTTAATGATGGGAGCTGAAGATTTCCATAATTGGAATTCAGCTACTACAAACAAAGCCTCTTTTATGTCGCGGAGATTTTTAAAGTGGCGCTTCACTGAAATGATGTGTCTGGCTAGAGAGGGTCGAAAGGCTAGCCCAGTTAACAGGGCAACGATGGCATCATCAAGGGTAGTATTTTAGAGGATGATAACCTTTGCGCAGCAAGGTAAAATCATTCAGCAAAGGCAATGTTTGATTCACCTTCAGACATACTAAGGCGCATAAAGGCCTGTTTTCCCTGTGTAGACTCTTTTGTGATCCAAATTCATCCAGAAGAGCCTCTTTAACCTCTGCCCAAGTGTATGAAGGGTTTAGATTAGGGACTATCATCTCTTGCGCTAGACGAAACAAACAAGGTAGGATGTGGCGAACTTTTTGCTTGTCTGTGGTGCCATTCATAGCAGCTTCATAAAGGTAAAGGAAGGTAGCAATGCTCCCTTCCCCAGGGACGAACTTTTCTTTAAGAGGGAGTTTGTAAGGACGCTGTTCAAGCTCCTTAAGGCGGTATAAAGCATCTTTAAGTTGCTTTTCAAGAGCAACGACTTTTAGGATACAGGGGTCCCCTGTAGTGAGCACCATATTGTGGGAATCCAGCTTAGTTACGCTCACTAGGTGCTACGCCACTGGATCCCACAAAGGTTTTAATAAAATAAAAAATATAAAACTAGACAATTGGTTTTTATGGTTTTTTAATATGAGCGCAATGGTAAAAACAATAAGAGATCCCCTCCAATTTCTGACTATTTAATATTTATACTACTTTCAAAAGTCAGGGGAAATTTGGGGATAAGTTTGGAATAGTCCCAATAATTCTAATTTAGGTAATAAGCGGGAATAGCATATCATAACTTGGGAACTCACTCCAGGGCAGCATAACGAATGAAGAGGAATAGTAGTTTTTCTAGAATGTACCCATGAGGTAACGTTTTTATGAACTTTATACAATCACCGCCCAAGAACTTTCTTGCACCTTGCGGGACCTCACCAAGCTAATAAAAGGGGGTCCCCACATAGGTGCATTGAAGGACTTTGGGGTGGTTCAGGGAGTGCCTTTCGATGATAGCTCCAAAGTCTATTGTGTGGTCAGATTAATCTGACTATTCAATTTTTTGTTTAGTGCCCATAGAGGTTTCAAACTCATGTTACCCCAATTAATGGGGTTCCACCAAGAATTGGCCAGGGACTTTTGGCCGATTTCCCCAATAGCTGTGTCATCATTATTAAAATCACTCATAACATATTCAGATAATCGCAAATGGCTGACATTTCCCTTATTCAGCTGAACTCAACCTACAACATTCTTCATGTTAAGCTGTGAGGGCAAATGTCTGACAAACTCTGAAGCTTTGTCTATCCAGCTATACACCATAAATTTGCAAATAGGTGGTTTTCATCATCCTGAAGTGGCTTGACAACTAGGGCTAACTCAAGCCCTACATTTAAATATCATTAATTTCTGTAATTCTGCCTCTTCCTTTGTCCACAACAATCAGGAAGCCATTGTAGATAACCGTCAGCTTATCAATGAGGCTCATAATCAACTTGCTATACTAAATAGTGGAATTTCGGGCTACCTTGAGGACCAGCTTCATAAAAATGTACAACACCTCAAAAGCACCTGGAGCCAACACCTTAACCATATTGAGGACCCTATTTGGACACTCCAGCATAATCTCCAGGAGTTAAACACCTACGATAGCGCCTCTAGGACTGAAGAGCTCTAGGGGCCTAAGGGGCCAGAAAGGCCCAAAGGTCCTAGCAGACCCCAGAGACCTTCCAGTTCCTTGGTATCTACTCCTGATTACACTAACAACTCCTGGAAACAAGATTTCAAAATGCGCTTGATGATTTACTAGATCAAATTAAGAATTAGCTCAGGGATGCAAGATTTGTAAAGAAAGTGTCATTCTTGATCCCAGAGTTATAATCAATGCCTTGTCAGATGAGATAGAAAAATTCAGATCATTCTCCAATCTCAATGATAGCCACATCATGCAGCTCAAATAAACCAGTTGCTGTTTAAATATTGCTTGAGTAACTTTGAAGGTCAGCTGCTCTTCAAACATGCTGAAATTCAAGCTCTGAAGTAGAAAGTTGCCCTCAAAGCCTCATCTACTTATTTAAAACGCCATTGGGATTAGGTTCAAGAGTACTTAGAAAGATTAGGACAACGATTGGACCATTAGGCCCCTTACAACTATGTGAAAAATATATATCTATGTCGGAACCAGTTCCTATCATCAATGCTCTTTCCACTCCTATTGTGACTAACTTTAAGCCTAGTTCCAAGGAGAAATTCACCCAGGACAAGAGTGTATTGCCTCCTTTCTGCATGAATATGAGAGCTCAATTGAGGAGACCACTGACCATCAGAAGGTGAAGAACATTCGCTCCTTTTTGAATAGCACTGCCTGGGAGACTCTAAGCCTCATTTAAAGGAGTAACACACATGGGAATAAGTCTTTACCGCCCTAATCCAGGAGTTCAAAAGCAATCAGACTTTGGCCAATCAGAAGCAGTCGTTTATGGCTATTCATCTGAACAAAGGAAGAGTCTTATGGAGTTTGATAGCCGATTCTATGTCCAAGCACTCCTTTGTGACAAATAACTGTATTTCTTTGGTAAAGCCATTATGATGGTAATCTCTGCGTCAGAATCTTAGTCTGAAGTCCAGTTAAACATGATTAGTTGGAAAGGCAACTTTATCTGTATCCAAGAAATTTAGGAAGCTTTAATGAGATTTCTGCGTCTGCCTTGAGTCTAAGTCCTCTGCGTCTGCCTCCCCTCAGCCATCCTCAAGTCCATGTTGTCAAGAATCAGAACCCCAAACCTCAATGCATCTACTGCAATTAATTCTGCCATGGCTCAAAGACTTGTTGGAAGAGACTCACCAAGGAGGCGAAAAAAGGGCTTTCAGCTTGAAGAACGAGGAATAAGATTCACCATTACCAAGACTTTTCTTTACTGTAACAATAACATCAGTTACTACAATTTATTTGAACAGCAATTTTTGATAATCACACAGGAAAGATGGGCGTATTTAACAAAAATCAATTAAACTGGGAGAAAGATGTAACAGAAAATGGACAAAATGGTGCACCAAAGGGCAAAAAACGCCCTGGAGGGGCTGGGAACCAATGCTACCAAGAAACCAAAAACTGAGCCACCTCCCAGGTTTGTGGAGGTTACCATGAAACACAATCAGTACATGGAAATCCAGTAAAACTAACCCTTTCAAAGGTATAGCATAGACTCTGACTCTACCTAGGGGTTGAGTCACCAACTCTGTGGGAGAAAGTGTGCAAGGCACAGGCCTCCCTCTTCCCTTACGCGGTATACATGAACATGGAAATGGTCTCACGTGGCAGGGTCAATTTAGGATTTGAGGACAAAGAAAATGCAGATGCCGGCGCAAAAGTATGCGTCAAAGCTGCCCTCCATGAGGGCAAACAAATTGTGCACACTGTGCGTACCAAATGGAACAAAGCGAACACTTTGTTTATCTCTTTTGAATTGCTCCCCACCAACCTCCCCCATAAGAAAATTGAGAAATAGCTCCGAGCTGGACTTAAACACTATGGAGAAATTAACCATTTAGAATTACAAAGATATCAATTGATGCTGAACATGTGCACAAGAAAGGCAATTGCTCTAAACCAACCAATCCTCAAGGTGGCTGCAGATCTCACAAGAATTTCTCGCGTAGCACAATTTCACCTCCCAGGTGGGAAGGTGTCAGAACCATTCCACGTCACACTGGAACATGCACCGCCAATCTGCAACCACTGCACTGCATTGGGGCACAAGGAGCATGCATGTCCAGTGAAGGAGGGCATCATGGCCCCAGTGTTCTGCGATGATGCCATGGACAAAAATGACGCAGAATTCAGCAAAATGATAGATGCCAACCATGCCTTCCAATGGAGAGAGGATGAGCACTACATCATCATAGACCCAGTAACACTCAATGCACTCAAAATGCTGCAGAAGTCCCACAAGTGGAAAGCGGCCAAGGCAGCATCACTCGCGGCCTATGCCATCAACACTGGCAATATTCAGGATGACATTGAGGAAATAAGCCGAGCCAATCAATCAGAACAGGCTGCCCAAGCCGAGGTGGACATGGAGAAAATTACCTGAGTCACCTATTCAGAGCAGTACGCCCAAAATGAAAATTTTCTCAACAATGCAACTGAATTACCAAATGACATTAATCAAGCGAAATTAGCAAAACAATTTAGCTTCACTATGGGCGGAAAAGCAGGACCCAACTCTCCAAATTTGCACCACAAAACCACAGAAACAAATCAGCACACCGCATTAATCCACCAAGGGTCACAAGCAGAAGAATATGCCACAAATTTGAAAGCCACAATTTCTGGGATAAATTGACACAAGGTATGGAATTGGATGATGCCACAGAATATACTGGCCCTATGACATGAAGAAGGACCAGTAATAAGGGTTTGGGTGTGGGCGGGCGGCCCTCCCAACTGATCCTGAGGCGCCGCAGACACCTCAGTGACAAAAGGGACACTAAAAATTGCGGGAGTGTCAGGGCAAAGCCTGACATGAAAGATATCCCTGATATATCAGTTCTTATTAGCAGAATATATGATATATGCAATCAGCTTAAACAATTGAAGATGATAGCAAAATCACATAGCAGAACAAATAATGAGTCAGATGAGTTGATTCAAGCCTATCAAATTTGAATCGAACATTGGAACACCTGGGGCCAGGTCATAGTAGTCCTAACTAGGCAGTTGACTACTAGTCTAAGCTTTGGTTATTTAAGACGGAAAGAGCCTAAAAACTCTAAAGCTAGATAAGAATCAAGTAAACCCTAAAGCTAGTGCAATTAGTCTGAAAAGTGTATATAAGCTGAATATTTCTAAAATCATTCCTTGCATTCAATAAAGTTAAGATGCTTCTAAATACTTATTTGATTTACCTGCTTTTGATTTTTAGTAAAGTACAAGGATCTTTATTATCAAGCTTATATCAATTTAACAACCCTGAAAATCCAACTATTTCCACTAACCCAATTTCACAATTACCCACTGTCACTGGTATCTTGGCCTTAACAGGGATTGGACTAACTGAAGCTCTACAGCCTATATTAGGGCCCAACAGACCTTTATTCACAACCATTATATTTTTTATCCAGGCTTTTCTTTCCCATTACTATCACTATTAGTAACGCAATTCTCTGCAAATTATCCAAATTTGACAATCAACCAGGAAAATGAGTAGATTTGTATGCACCAACAATCAAGGATAAACTTTTCTAAAAAATTAAAAAAATAACTTATCAAAACCTAACTTGAAGTTAGATTAAATTAAAAATCAGTAGAACTGTAAAAATAAAACCAAAAACAGCTTTTTTTACACTAGGTGGTCCCACCAAAAACTGCTTTTATTACCAGATTATTTGATGATCTAAAATGAACAAACTTAAAAATAAAATACAAAGGCATCTAAATCTAACTCTGAGTTTAATTGAATTGAATTGATATAAAAAATAAAAATCAAAGTATACTGATATTCAAATACCTTTTTAAGCTTTACTAGCTGTTGAGAAGACAAGTTGCCATGTACCTTTCATTGTAATTAATCAGCTAGCATTATCACTTGAGCTATGCTTGATAATACCATTCAAACTATATTCTTGCCAGTTGATTCAAAAATTACTTTAGATTTTATATTGATTATTGGCCATTGGTAAGCTTAAAAAGTAATTGATTTATTGAAATACCTAAACCCACTAAAAGCCACCAACCACTTGGATAAACACAATTGAACATATGCTTTTGACCAATCACCAACTGCTTGGTAAAACTATTGAACCTATCTGATCAACTATAATAACTTGGTAAATCCATTGAATCTATCTGATCAACTATATCAAACCAACTATAAGCATCAACCATTCAGCCAATACTAAACAAACATATTGAATCAACTTATCACTAACTATAAACTGTATATTACTAAAACTATCAAGCCTAATTTATTAATTTTAAACTTACTTATATATTTATTTAATTAACTTAAATGATACAACAAATATTAATATAAGTTTAGTAGTTATTTTAGTTTATGTAGATCTTTTAGCTTGCTTTTATTTCCCATTACTATCACTATTGTAACACAATTCTCTGCAAATTATCCAAATTTGACAATCAACCAGGAAAATGAGCAGATTTGTATGCACCAACACCAGTTGGGCAAAAGTGGCCAGTGCAAAAGGCCCTAAACGCACTCAACCCATTGGAGAAAAACGCCCCAGCAGTATGTTGGGACAACCTCCCCCAAAAAAGGGTGAGCATAGCGCTGCACCCAGAGCTTTGCAATTTCTGCAAAAAATGGGCGCTTTCACAAAAATTGAACACTCCCAACCCTTGTCCTCCCTTGAGCACAGCCTTAGAATTATGGTTGACGATACCTCCCTCAAGTCATGGGAAAAAATGGGGGAAGCCTTCTCTGCAATTTTCTGAACACTGTTTCAGTAAATTTTAAAAATTTACACAGAGGATGGGTGGATGTCAGGTCCATGGCCATGGAGGAAGTGGTGAGTGCAACAAAAACCAACTTTTCCATAAAAATTAACAATGAAGATTGCATTATCTGCATGGTGCGCGCATGATGGAATGAGGCAAATGACCTATTCATCATATTCAACTGACTCCTGAGCACTGTGCACCATGATATCCTCAAGGACGATCTCCATGTGGGCCTCAAAAGTTACAGCAAAATTAAACAATTTGAATTTGAAAAATTCCCCCTCCTGCCCCACCTGTGTACAGGGAAGGCAATAGCCATTATTGAACCCAACCAGGACATGGTAGAGGATATCACCCTCATTCCACACATGGTGACCATTGACCTCCCCAATGGCAGCATATCTCACCCCTTCTGCATCACACCAGAACACACCCTGCCCATCTATGGCTTCTGTTCAACTCTAGGCCACAAAGACTACGCGTGCTCCATCAAGTGCAGTATGGAAGCACCAGAAATTTGCGAGGACAATATGGATGAAATGAGCCCAACCTTTAGTAAAATGAAGGATGCCACTTACTCCTTCCATTGATGCAAAAGAGCCTAAATCACTTTGGTCAAACCTGTTTTGTGCAAGGATCATCATTGCGCACAGGCTGCCCACAAGCAGGCTGCAAGTTCTGCCAAAGCCCAAGCCCACACCACGATTTCCCCAGACCATATTCAGTCAGATGCCACAGCAGCACAGTGAAATAACCTTTCAGATCCCCCGCATAAAATCCAACAAAATCAAAGTGAATTTTTCATTCACAACCAATCAAATGCCTCCAACCACACTGAAGCAGAACCACCATGCACCACTGTGGATCCTCCTAGCCAATCATATGTGACCAGCAACAACGTGGTTCATGAGTACAATATGGAAGATCATCCCAGCCAATCACAATGTGATAATGCTCCTGCACAAAACCCAGTTGCCCTGACACCTAGCTTCTACACATCTAGCCCACAGGTAAGCAGCGGAAAATTTTATGCTGGTGGGGCACAATACAACCAACGCCAGAGCCAAACTCCATGGAGTAATCTGAGCCCAAAGAAACCAAACAAAACCAACACTATAACCACTGAGCAACATGCTGGAACCATTCTGGCTGATTGGCCCCAAACTCATAGTATGACCCGCGCTGCTAAGGAATGTGGTAACCCCAGTGGGTCACCCCAACATTCCTGATGTGCAGATTACCGCAATCACCATAGGGATGCTCAACATTGCGGGATCCAAGGCCCCCACATCCTGGGCCAAAAAAATGGCTTTCCTGCGCAATATCCCTGTGAACATCTTGGGTGTCCAAGAACCCCACTGTCCACTGGGGGAGGAGGAGTCATGGTCAACCATGCTCCTTCTGTCTAAATCCTTTTGGACGTACCACTGTGGGGTGGTAATTTGATCCAACTGTAATCCTCCAGTAAATATCTAAAGCACATCCTCCCACCTGTAGGGACAGCTGCTTCTAACAGATTTTGAGTGGAATGGAGAAACTTTTGCCATGGCATAAATATATGCCCCAAATGATCCAAATGACCTCCAAAATTTTTTCTCTGATATCCTCTCAATCTCTTTCATCAAGGCAACGTTTTCATGGGAGATTTCAATTGCTGGCTTAATGCCATAACTGACCACTGGCCCAAGTCTAGGGCCATACCCCATGGCCACATAGAACTTCACATACTAAAGGCAATGCTGGGCCTGTATGACACCATCCCCAAAAAGGCCACCACGTTGGCCAACATGACAAGGCCTCACTACAACAATAACCAACTTGTATCAATGACCCAGATTGACCTGATGCTCACCCCTGTAGACTTTCATCACTGTGTATCAACTTTTACAACAACAATTATCCCCCTCTCTGACCACCAAATGGTTTCAATAAAATTATCATCTGCGGCAAAATACCAAAAGCCACCAACCTGGCACAAAGTTCACCCAAGCACCATTCATCTCCCAGAGCTTAAACTTTGGATTGAGACATTGCTAACAACACAGACAAAAAAATGACCACCTAATGGAAACCCTATCGCTGAGTGGGAAATTTTCAAGGCTAGAGTAACCAAGAAAGCCTATCACTTGAACTCCAGAAAGCTGGCTGCAATGTCCGCGACAATCAATAAGGCTATCAGACAGCTCCAACACTTAGAAAACAACACACCACGCGAGGGATACAGCCCTCAATGGGGATGCCTGTGGTTCCAAATGTCTGCACAGGTCAACTCCCTCTTTAGAAAACACCAGCATTACATCAAAGTATGGCACAAATCAAAATACATTCTATCTGAAAAAACTCACATGGTCCATTTCTTCCGCCATTTTAAACCAATTTCAATCTTGGTGACCTGCACACAGGTCCATCAAGCAGACAACACACTGGCGTCCACACCATCCAAAATATCAGCTGAATTACACCAATTTTACACTGACATGTACATGGCGGATTTTGCGGCACCTAGCATAATTAAAAAAAATTATCATCTGCTAATATTGACAATATAGCTGATAAACCAGACCTTGCCAAACCCATCACTAGAGATGAACTATGGGAGGTAATAAATTCAACTCCGCGCCACAAGTGCCCTGGGCCTGATGGCCTCCCATATGAATTTTACAAAAAGTACTTTGATTACATTGCACCAGTACTACTAGCAACTATGAACAAGTGCCTGGAGGACACAGCCCTTCTACCTGGCGGCCAAGATGCATATGTGGTCACACTCTTCAAAAAAAGGAGACCAGGCAGACCTAAACAATTGGCGTCCAATTGCTCTCACCAATACTGATACTAAAATACTAACAAAAATTTTAGCTAAGCGTCTGGGATGCATTGCACAGACAGCCCTCTCCCCCCATCAGTTTGGCTTTATCCCCAATTGCTCAATTTGGGATAACATTCACACCATAGCCAACATCTGCCAAGATAACCCCACAGGCGCCCTTGCTTTCCTGGACCAAAAGAAAGCAATGACTGAGTGCACTGGGACTACTTGGAACAATGCCTAAAGGCTTTGACCTACCATCCCGCTTTATAAACTGGGCGCCCCTCCTAACACGCTTGGCCAGGTTTGCAATCAGAGGCCCAGGTTTCCTAACTGACACCATCACCCCACAAAGGGGCCTCAAACAAGGCGACCCGCTTAGCCCCCTACTATACAAAAATCAGTTTTGACACTCTCCTCCGCATAGTAAACTCCAAGCTCTCTGGAATCAGGTTGGAGGGACAACTACCAACCAAAATGCTTGCCTTTGCTGATGACTGTGTAATTGGTGTCTCAGGCAATGGGGATGCCAGAGCAATTGAGCGCATTATTCACCATTATGAGCCAGTGAGTAACGCCAAGCTGAACAAACAGAAAACAGAGGTAATTGTAATGGGCAAATACAGTTCAAATTGGACCCCACCCTCCCACCACTGACCAAACCAACCCACCGCACATCCTACCACAAGACAAAGACTTATGCCAATAAAACCACTGTGCTTACCCTTCGCACACCATCCCACTACCAACCCAGTCCGTCATCTGGGAATATGGCTCGAGGCTGGTGGATATGCACTTGACACCATTGAAACTAAAATATTGGACAACATCACAAAAAGAATGACAAGTATGCGGAGGAGTAAAGCTAGTTTAGCCAGAAGGGTTGTGTTAGCCAACTTCCTGATCTTATCAAAGTTATGGTTTGCTGCTCATGCAGTTCCTTTCTCTGCCAACTTTACCAATGCAGTCTACAAGCTCCTGCAGAACTGGCTGTGGTATGGATACCGTGCACCAGTCAGGATGGAGACCATGTACAGCCCACAGAAGAAAGGTGGGATGGGGCTGCTCAACTTCACAGAATTAGCAACGCAAATCTTTGGCTCATGGATAGCTCTGACAACGTCACCCAACCCACCATCCCCCTACTGGGCCAAGGCAGCCCAAACTAACTTTGCAAGGGCACTACATCTGAGGTGCCCATCCAACCCTACAACACTGATGAAGTACCCAACAACACATCCAACAGCCACAGGACCGCACAACACCAACTGCTACTTCAAACGCGTCCTGTACACCCTAAGACAAGGGGATTGGAGTTTCTCCTATGCACAACAATCTGAAGATACTAACTCTCCAATAGAGTATATGCAACTCCACAGAGGACGAACTGTGACTAATGCATCTGCCCCACTACCACCCTTCCCTCTATCCCAGATCGAATATCTAGATTACCAAGACATCCCATATGACTTGCACACCCAAAGGAAGGTGTGGGACATCATTACTTGTCCCCTCTTATCCCCACAAGTGAGCTCCACAGTGTGGCGCTACATGCACCGTACATTTAGGACAGCTGACCGCACCTTCTCAATGTTTAAATCATGCGCCATCTGTGGCAGACCCAACATGCTAGCCCACCACCTGGAAGAGTGCCCGCCATACAAGCATATCTGAGACAATGTGATGTACTTATTCCAGCAATCACCATCAGCTGAATTCTAACTATCCCTCAATATCCTGGCACTCAACACAATCTCACCTATCCCCCAGATGCTAAGGGCTTTAATTGTAAGTATTGCAATATGGTCCATTCACACAATTACCCTTGATGCTTTCAACAGGATCTTCCACAACATCAACCGAACTATTGTCAGGTTCCACAGCCATTTGGCTGACCACTTCTAAGCCTGGATATTTGGATCACTAAAACACAAATGGAAGAAACAGATGGGTAACTGGCTGCCAATCTGGTTCCTTCATTGTGACACTGAAAACCTCACAATCTCTATAGGCGGTACACCCTACAAGCCCTTGAGCTGTCAAGTCACTTAAGGTCATAGTCACCAACCACCCATGGCTCCTAGCCACACCCAAGTGTACCATGTCTTATCTTTCAGGTTCCAATGCTTAGTGTGCTCCCCCCTCTTCACTTTCCTTTCCCTACATATTGGATGTATCAGTCCCCTGGTCAGCCATCCTCAAATAAATAAAATAGATTTTTTTAGCTTTAATTGTTAAAGTGATGACTAGCTTGCACTTACAGCAGTTTGCCAACCTGCAAACTGCTACCTCTAATTAGCTATTGCTAGATCTGGCAAGATGCTGGTGCAGAAAATTTTACCTCCTTATTTCTTTCCAATTTTTTCCACACTGCTAAGACTAAAATCCTTAACCTTCACAAGGTTACTGCACAAGCAAACTTTATCACAAAATCCTGAAATGCCTGTCAGAATGTTGATGCATTAGCTCTTTTCTCAACACCTACCTTCAAGCTGAATATGATCTTGGTGTGTTAGCAACCTGTTTTGATCTCCCAGCTCTACCTAAAACTCCAGTGCTTGACCCCCACCATGCAGATGCCCCCACATCATTGCTTTCCACCTTGTGCCACCAACTTTGTCCAGACAACTCTACTGAGAAAGAGCTGCCCAATCCTCCCTCCCCTTCCATCATGGTAGGTTAGTAGTTCTCCACTCCCTGCCTGCCTGGTTGGATTGGTTTGTTTGCTTTATCTCACTCCATATTGTCTGTTTCATCTTCTATTTCAAATACAGTCAGTTCAAAATTTTCTTTTTTGCTCTTTGATCTTCAGTAATGTCCATAAAATGGTCATCTTTCCCTAAATAAACAGACTAGTTTAAATTAACTTATTTATTAATTTGATTTAATTGGTAAACTAATACTAAATTTACTAATTGCCATATAGTTGTTTTATTTGATTAGTCAAGGACCTTGAGTATGAGTCTGGTATTTATTTATTTATCTAAGGTAAGCTGACTAGAGGATGGACTAAAAAGGTGCAAAGAGCACAAAATAAAATAAAGAAATTTTGATTTATTTGAGGTAAGCTAACCAGGGGATGGATAATACTGATAGGCTCAGAGAGCAAAAATAGAATAAAAATAAAATATCTAACTAAAGCAATTGATACAAAAAACAACTGAAAGGGAATGAAACAAACCCAAAAAAAATATACACCAACTAGGTAGGGAGTGAAGAACCACATATCCTACCATGGCAAAGGGGAAAGGGGGTTAGGAAGCACAACAGCCTCCTTGGTGTTATTGCCCAAGATATGGCATAAAGCAAAAAGTAAGGATGTGAGAGCATCTGGAGATAGGGATTTGTGGAGGTGGGTGACAAAAAGTGGGAGTCTGGGCCAATAAAACTACCTCATAGTACCTGGCAACATTATTTTAAGCTTGGAGGCAAGTAATGTAAAATAAGGAAAAGGCAGCAATATTACCTTTAGAAAGTTTTTGTAGCTGCCAAGTTTAGCAGATGCATAAAAGTTTAGAACAGCTTTTTGGCTTTATGGTACAAGAATGTAATCTCTTTTTTGCTGGAAGAGGGAAGCCAGAAGGGAACTGAGGGGGGCTTACTGCAAGCATCATGACAGACTTTGTGGCAGCTTTTTGAAGGGGGTAACATTCAGGGGAGGAGACAGCATCCTTATCAAGTTGGTGGTTGCTGCAGAATGGTTTTATATTTATTTTTGGCACATATTGGTGAGAGGGAAAAAGGGAGTCAAATTTAGCACTGTATTAAAGAAATTAAAGTTAGCGAGAGGGAAAAAGGGCATCAAATTTAGTGTTGTATTAAATAAAGTAAAAATGATAAGAGGGAAAATGGTATTAAAATTAGTGTTGTATTAAATAAAGTAAAGTAAGATGTTGATAATTAAAATTATAAGTAATTAATTTATAAGGGTACTATAAAGGTGCAGAATAAGCATTATTTTTTGATAGGCAATATTAGACTGTTTTAAGGTAAACAAAACTTGATTATAGTAAAATTTAAAAGTTTTAATTATATTAAATACTAACCGATTTATCCGTGCTTTGCTATGGTATCTATAAAATTTCAGATTTTCAATTTATCAATTTAGATTTTATATTATAGATAAACAAAACCACTCAGCCAAATCTAATTGCTCAATCGAATCAACCAAAAACCACCAACCACTCAGGTAAACCTAACTGAACTTATCAAAACAACCAATAACTAATCACCCCTCAAAGCTAAACTGTGTCCTATCGATTCGAACAAAAGCCATCAACCACTCGGCCAAACAAAAAAACCTATCGAATCAATCAAATAACACTAAACTGCTACCCGAAACATCTCTTTATACTTAAAATCATTAGTATGTAACATATCTTCCAAACTATTAAATCAATTTCTACTTAACTTGCCAAAAGTATTTATTAATTAGGTGAACCGAATTAGGCAGATTTTTAAAATATATAAACCTAACATCCAGATACCCATGCTTCGCTACAGTATTTAAAGTTTATCAGATGATAAGCTCACGCTGACAGCCTATAGGCTGTGCCAGCGCTACTCTCGAGTCACTCGGACTAACAGCTCCTCTGTTGCCCTCGTGGCTGGTGAGCTAATTATCTTAAATACTTAACTACTTAAACTCTAATACTTATTTTTATTGAGTTTCAGGTGAGCAAATTGGTGAATTATTCGATATATTCGCCAATTCTCATCCACTCGCCCAAATAGATTGAACTTATCATACTTGATTAAATTAGTTTCGGGAGAGTATTTTGTGAATTAATCGATGTTGTGGTTAAGTTCTATATAACAAATTTAGTTTCAGATGAGCAAATTGGTGAATTAGTAGATAATATTCGCTAATTCTCATCCACTCACCCAAATAGATTGAACCTATCACACTCGATAGTTTCAGATGTCAGTCAGTCAGTACATCAGAAATTTTTAAGTAGATATATAGATTACAGTGCTATATGGTATTCGTTAAAACAGTCCAAACACATTTGTGGTGATTTTGGACAATTGGGACATTAGGTTATATTTTTTAAAATATTTTTTCTCATTTCCTGGCATTTGACAATTTGTTGTCACATTTGGGCCCCGCGAGAAACTAAACTGAATTACGCTGGGCGGTGAATGTATTTTTTGGTAGGCTTTGAGCAAACTCCGATCAACTCAAATTAATAAACTTTCATAAATGGGGTATTAATGATAGTCTGCAACTCAGATATTTAAAGATTTATGGCATGAACAGGTAAGATGGACGTAGATGGATTAATAAACATATCGGGTTTTTATTAACTCCATCATTAATTTCTCTGCATTGAATTCGTGGCTATGACTAGCTTAATCTGATGTGAGGTTGTATGGATATGGTTTGAGGTACCTACATACGTGTGCTCAGATGTTAACGAAAGGTTGGTCGGGTGAAAGATGTTATCTTACAATGCATGGCTTAATCGCCCATGTTAAACAATGGTATTTTAAATTGTACTGATTTGTCGAGATGCGCATGTAAAGGTGATTAAATTCACCCCCGTCTAAATTGGATTAGATGATAAGGGTATCAAATTTAGAGTTAGCTCGATAAAGTGAAGACAAATTAAATCACCCATATCTGATATAATGTTATTATTTATTCGAGAGGAGTCGACCTTCGACAGGTTTACTATACCACAAGTTAAGTAATTATAAGTCAAAAGATACTAATTCCACTATTAAACTATTAAGATGTTTCTCTAAATAGTCAATCAATCGAGGGTATGGGTTAAAAATTATATTACGAATCTAGTATTTCCACTCGAAACCATGCGGGTCGCATCGATCGGCTAATACAAGTAGGAACCATGAATATCTATTTTTGGGTTAATAAAACTAAATTACTGGTCAGATACTGGATCAATCCTTACAAAATTCGAATGGGACCTAAGCGGGATCATCCTCTCATTAAAAAAATTCATTCAAATTGGTCCAGTAGTTTCTGAGTAATGTGCGAACAAACAAAAAATACAGGTCAAATTGAGAACCTCCTCCTTTTCGAAGTAGGTTAAAAATGGAGTTAGTTGTCTAAGGTTTCATAGCTACCACTTGCCTAACCTTAGAATAAGTCGCTTACCAGAAATCAAAATCTAGATGAACTTGATCCAATGGACTTGATTTGGATATTTATGGAAGCGACAAAATGATGGTTGGTTAGATTCTACCTTCGCTTATAAATTTCAATTCCAATTTAATTGACCAAAGGATGAATATCATTCTCACCCAGCATTCAGTTAAGCATTGCTTGAAGCTGTAAGCGGCATAAGGTCTAGGTCCATCATGTGATGGCTGCAGCTGTTAGCATACGAGTCAAAAATGGGTTGCATCCATTACCTTAAAGCATGGAAGGTGGTATGCCATAAGATTTGCCTCGGAGGGGTCGTATATAAGTGGTGGACTGTTGCAAGTTAGTTTGTGATGGACGCTTCACGCCCGCTTTTAGACAATCGGGTGAGGAGTACACCCCTACCCATATCACAGGTGATCATTCTACTGATAGTGAGGCTGGCGGACCCACTGTCGTTTACCTTTCTGTTCCCATTTGTATACTTTATGGTTAAGGATTTTAATATCGCTTTAAAAGATCTGGAGATCGGGTACCATGTGGGGATCCTGGCCTCCTCTTTTGCTGTAGCGCAGATGGTTAGTGGTAAGTGCTTTTTACCGTTTATTTATTCCCGCCGTTAGGCATT
The DNA here is from genome assembly GCA_022478985.1 of Massospora cicadina. Classification (NCBI taxonomy): domain Eukaryota; kingdom Fungi; phylum Entomophthoromycota; class Entomophthoromycetes; order Entomophthorales; family Entomophthoraceae; genus Massospora; species Massospora cicadina. The sequence continues at coordinate 2,423 of JAKSZP010016132.1, read as the reverse complement.
CCATGGAACATCCTATCGGACAGGGTGGGGCGGCGGCCAGTGATTCTGATGGGGTTGTTGGGAACCTCACTTAGCCTACTCTTGTTTGGGTTCAGTAAATCCTTCTCATGGGCAATCGTCACCCGGAGCATGTGTGGGTTGGTTAGCGGGAATGTCGGTGTCATCAAATCAGCAATGGCGGAGCTGACGGACGATACCAATCGAGGTAAATTTCATCAAACGCTAATCAATGAAGCGAAGGGCTTTGCTCTCCTGCCACTTGTGGGCGGCTTTGGCGCTATCCTGGGCCCAATGATTGGTGGATTCCTATTCAACCCGGTAAAGAGGTATCCGTGGCTCTTCGGTGAAAATTGGTTGAGCAACTTGTTGCTTCAATTTCCCTCTCTGCTTCCCTGTGCAATCTGCTCGTTGGTAATTGGGGCAGCTGCCGCCTTGGCTTTTTCTTATTTGAGGAACCCATGAAGTTGAACCAGCCAAATTCGATTATTGCCAAAAATTCCCTTGATTATTCTCCTGAGGATGGTGAGATGCCACAGCGCATGAGTGGTATCCCGGCCGAGTGCAGCCGCGTCATACTATGCTTCGCTGGCCAGTCCTTCCAAAAGGTGGCCCACAACGAGTTGTTCCCAATTTGGGCGGCCACTTCGATCAGCCGAGGCGGACTCGGGTTTGATTCGGTGGCGATCGGCGGCATCATGTCATTCTGTGGGGTCGCACTACTAATCATCCAACCGTTGCTTTATCGACGGCTTCACGACAGGGTTGGAACCCTATCCCTATACCGGGGTGGGTTTTTATTAAGTATTCCAGTCATCCTGCTTTTCCCTGCCACCTCTCTCCTGACTACCCAATCTCTGAAGCCCTTGCTATGGCCAGCCCTTCTCATCCTTGCTGCCATAACAACCGCATATAATGTGTTCAATGCCACTTCAATCAATTTATTGGTAATTTTCTCTTTGATAACTAGCTTACCTCTAGCTGGCCGAAGCTTGCCCGAACAAACGCGTTTTGGGGAAAGTGAACGGGATTTCCCAGACGGCGGCTTCTTTTGCCCGGGCCGTAGCACCCACCGTTGGTGGATTCATCTATTCCAAGTCGCTAACTGTCACGCGTCCGTTCCCGCTGGGGGCGGAATTCGCTTGGTTCTTCTTGGCTATTGTCGCATCGTTCAATTATTATCTCGCCCTGACTTTACCCTTCAAACCCACCAGCAACAAATTTTGCTAGATGAAACTCTTCAAGCCCATCGAACCTTCCTATCCGAGAGTTGAATTGGGTTGATCCCAGCTGTATGATCCTCTCTTGATTCCGCAAAGAGTGCTTTTCTCAGGCTTACATCTATGAAGTTTGCTCTCACTGCTCCCTTAAATTGGGACTAAAGCTGGTAAAGACTTTTGAAGTGAATAAAATAGAAGCTCAAGGGCTAGGAATCAAATTCTGTGAAGTTAGTAAAAGAAGTTGAAGCTTATTTCAGATTCTTAAACTCGGTTTTTAAAGTATTGGCCAATGTAAAAAACTGGAACAAATTAATAAGATCTAATTCATGAGATCAGCATTCTTTTGCATTAGATTTTACTCAACTCTCATGAACCTTTAAAGCTCAAATTATGATGGCTCCAGATCGCTTAATGCCATTCGATCTGCATTTTACTCTGGACTAATCTTTTGGAATTTTATAGTTTCAGCAAAGTTTTATGCTCCAATTAGTAATCCTTCTCGCAATTAATATTCAAGATATTGGCAAGATATTTTTGTCAGGTCGGTTTTGAGTTAAAGTGAATTATCTTAACCATTAAGGTTTAAATTATTTAAGCTCCTGACGGGTATCGGCAGATTTTGGGGACTTTGATAATCAGCATCCTGAACACCTTATACCCTTGGGTTCTACCACCACTCGAATTATCTCTATGGTTTCTATTTTCAATGGCGCGTACAAACTGAGCTTAGCTGTATCTTTGCTGGAGTAAAAATATTGATCAAGGTATATTGTTACTTTTGAAACTTGATGAAGTTATGATAGATCTCCAATCATTACTTTGTGAAATGTTTTGGAAGTCATCTTGAATTCTGGATTCCGTACATTTTTTGAATAGAGCATTGGATAATTCATTTAAATAAATGGCTAGGGGTGCGCTTTGACGGAACTCCGCATTGGGTGATCAATTAATTCTGTTCATCAGATCACTTGGCTTAATCGACTGTTTTTTAAAAACCTAAATCTGTTGTGCTGATTGTTAGCTTTTAACCTAACCCTAACTTTGCGGTGGCTATAAAATAGGAAAGTTTATTACTATATCAACTTTAAACCATAGGATGGTAAGTGTCAGTTTGTATGGTCAACTATAGGGGTATGCTGTACCAGTATATGGAGGTATGAATTAATATACAGAATTGTATAGTGGGCAGATTAACTTATAATAGCA